>BGPR01028264.1:0-20084 GCA_013235015.1 Araneus ventricosus | reverse complement strand
ACATCCAAAGGCAGAAAAACTGAGCCAGATCTACAATCAAGAAAGAGAGGACGTTTCCTTAACTTATTGGTATTCTGCTCAAAGAATATCTTCCGGGTCTTATAAACAGTGAAAGTGAGACAGAGGATAAACTAGATTTCCTGTACTAATGCAATTACTTATTCTGAGAGGTCTAGCTGAGAAAACCTTTGCTTAAGAATATCTCGCAATCTTTATCCTATAAAGAAAGTTAACGCTTGAAAATTTAAAGCACTTCAGCAAATCTAGGAACAATTTACAATGGCTCCGAGAAAATATCAGTTATATAAATTACAAAGTCTGGAATCCATGAGACGCGTTTGTTTTATTTTTTATTTTATAACAGCAAAGATATATTGCATCTCATTTGTGTATTTTGTAGCATAAATCTTATCAAAATATTACTTATCTTATAGAATTTACATTAAAACAAAATTAGAATTTCTTTTCTTTATACAGTTTTCTCGCTGAATTAGAAAACTTTCGGTACGTTTCGTGTTAAACAGAAAAAGAAACATTACGGAAATGATATTTTCTATATTTTATTAAAAACTACGCTGAAAGAAGCATAAATTGAATTTAAGTGTTTATCTTTACTGTTGCAAAAATAGAGCGTATAGTAAAGGGAATTTTATAATTGCTTTTTAAAATAATAAAAATATTGGTATTTTTTTCATATAATATATAATGGATATTTTTTCCATCTAAGCAACAATACTCCTACGGTCTGTGTGAGCTTTTGAAGATAATTTTTTTATTTAAACACAGATTTTCTGACATGTTTCTAACGTATTATTTAAGATACTAACAAGTTAAACAAGAAGATTTCTCAAAAGGAACAGTGTATTAAGAGAATATTTTAATTTATTGTTAGACAAAATTTAGAGGGTTAATAAATTGACCATTACAAGACTGGACGAGATGCAGTTCATCTTACTGAGGATTAATATTTGATTTAAAATTTTTAATTTATAAACCAGAAAGTCATTCATATGTTTAAGGCAATAAGTTTAAAGCGCGTAAAGTATAATATAATAAAGTTGAATAGTAATTAAAATAAGTAATTGTAAATCATAGATAAGTAAAAATAGAAGTTTCGCTCGTAAGGAAAGTCGACTCTAAGGGGAAAAAACCCGAATTAGACCTAAGAATTCAAGTTCTGGTAACGATTTCGGAACAGGCTGCTTCTTATTCGATGGTATCGATATCTTGGAAGCACTGTGTCCCGCTTTGCGACATTTAAAGCTAAAATACGAAGACTAATCTAGATCTTGATGGCTTCAAATGGAGTTCGTTTATGGAAAGTCGATTAATTGTTTCGTATTATTCATCGTTTACGAACAGCCTGGTTGTTCAATAGTGCTTATCCAATTCAGATTTGCTTTCCTGTAATGCGAAGAGCTATTATTTAAGAAGTTGCTCAAACGACCATTTGTGCTGTTCTAATAGTGAGAGAAACCAATCTTTAGACTGAGTGTAAGGAACTCAGTAATTCTCTCTTTTACATTGATTTTTGTTTGATTCAATATTGTTAGATATTTAAGTTTTTTTGTTGTGTGTTTTAAGAAGCTGAATGAATAATAACAGAAATATATAGCAATTGGAATTTAATATTGTTACAAAGCTATAAAGTCGTTTCCCTGAGATGCTAGACCAGGCGACAAATTTGTCGACTTTGGCGACAAAAGGAATTTTCTAGAAGGACCTCAAACTTTCCACCTATTTCTACTGGTTTTAAGAACTTTCTAGAGATTACGTCACTTCCTACATAATGAAGTCACTTCCTGTTGAAAAGTATAGAGGCAAGCTCTCAAGCCAAGAAGAGTCAGTTGGAATTTGACCTTCAAGCAACCTGGTGAGTTAACAAGAAACCTTTGAGCGTTGTGGTGAGATTTATTGGTAGTCTCTGTTGTGAATTTTCACTAGTGCTGTGTTAATACTTGTGCTACGTTTCTTTGCTTGGGAATATTTATAAAATAAAGATCTTTATTTTTTAAAATCCTGCTTATTGGATTGCATTCACGTACACCCACAAAGAAATTTTGTTACAATATAAAGTTCCAGCTCATGTAATTTTATCAATGCTATATATAACTGTTGCCTTCCAATTTTTACTTACCTTACACTTAAAAGACCTTCTATCGGCAAAGGAAGGGAAAAATTGAAAACAGAAGAATATGAATATCCTTACTTTTGAAAAAAATTGTTTGTACTATAAAGATTCACGACAGAATGAATAGTTAAAATTGACGAAAGCGTTTCAGGAATTTTTCGCCCTGAAAAATACGAGTGACATAATCTTTCAATGTAAGGCGACGATAGATGGATTGTGTATAATTAACAAATAAAAGTTGTATAAAAAAGTCTTGCATGATGGACTCAGATAAATCACATAGATATCTAGAGTGAATCTAAGAAAACATAATTTAAAAGTAATAAATTTTGAACCAATTTAGTATGTTTTCCAGTGAAAACTGCAAACCTGAATATCATCAAATTTAATTTTTATGTTTACAAACTGTTTATATAAATTTTTAACGCAAGAATGACATTCAAAAAGAATTTCTCTATGAAGACACTGTGTGAATTTTGTATAATTATAAGATTTTATGTAAACATTGTAAAGAAAGAAGTCAATACTTAAGATTTCTCATCGAAAGAGATCTAGAAAATCCTTTAACTCCTTACAGTTATCCTTTTCTTATACAACTTTCTAAAATTGAAGTCGGTAATAAAAAGGGAATAAATATCAGCAAAGGTAGTTAATTACGGAAGGGAATGATTGATTTCAAGTTCTTAATTATATTAGTAAAGTTTTCAAGTGTGATCAATTACAGTGCTGCTCAGACTTTTTTATTCAATTAGATTCTGCCAATCTGCTAAATAATTTTTCCAAGAGAGGATTAAAAAAATGGATGTTTTTCGATTGAGCATAGCCAAGAAAAATGTTGATTTGAAGTATTTATTTCATGAAGAGACTCTTTAAAAGATTAGTGAAATCATTTTCGGTTCCTTTTAAAGTGCCGCCTCGTTAAAATTCCTTGTAGCCTGCAGCTTAATCTACAATTAATCACTAAATATTTTTCTTTTAGAATTATTTGAAAAGAAATATTTTTCTGTTTTATCTTTAAATTGAATGCGTTTGGATATTATTTTGAATCTACCATTTTTTTGTTATTAAAAATGTGGTATTTTTTGAAAATTGTTGCACGCATTATATAGTTTCATTGGTACATATTCATTGGTTTTGAAAATCAATCAAACTGAATTTAAGTTTCAAAAATAAACATTTTTCTGATGCAAGCTTTTAAAAGATACTTATATTTAGTATTAAAAGAAAATCAAAGTATTTTGTTTAAGATTTGTGAAGAAGGGAATTTAACTAAAGCTATGTTTGGTGATCAGTTTTATTTTGCATGCGATTTTTGAAGTGTAATGCGTGAAAAATCTATATAACTCAGCGATCGGTACTTTTCCGTTAGCAGGGCGCAAATATCGCCAATTGTGAACCAAACGCAAGCCAAGTCGCCAAGAGAATGGTTGTAAGAAATTTGGCGGAATTCTACATTATTTGGCGATTTTTCGCTTGCGCCCGGCTAACGGAAAAGTACCAGCGATCATATAAAATACATCTATATCATTATATCTTTCGTTCACGGAAATAGACAATAATCAGAAACTGAAATGAATATGAAAGTCGTATATAAGCAAGTAGAATTTATTTTTTTAGGTCATAGAACTTATTAGAATGATGAGCATAATTTAAATTAATAACTTCCTTGCATGAACTGCAACGACAAGATACTTATAAAATTTTATAATTATTTTCTTGAATAAGGTTAAATAAACTAATATCCACCTTCTCCTCGTCTTACGACCCTAAAAATAAATTTCAAAATAAAACGCATTTTCAGGCTGTATCTTTGTTTATAGTATGTACAATAGAGTAGATATTATCCATTTTTCACATTATGCACAGTAATTATATGTACATAGACTGCATTTTTGTGCTTAATGTATAATTTCTATAACCCGTTTGAACGAAAATGGTGCTGAAATATATAAATCCGACTTACGTCCTGTCATTTGGAACGGTACTCTGCCGTAAGTCAGAGACCCAGTTTACAATAAACTCGAATAGATGGGCTCTACAGAAACCGGACTTTATATGTTGTATTCTAGTGAAAATATCAGAAAACCAATTCCGGGCATAGAAGTTAACTGAATATCAGAAAGAAGAACATTATAATTTTGTCTCAAGCTTAAATCTTTAGAGTACCGTACATTTACTTAAATCAAACCTTAAAAGAACACTTGAATGTGTATATCTATGATAAACGTCGCGCAAAAGAAAATTTTGTTAAACTTGAAAGAGTTAATATATATTATGTGTATAATTGCAAAACGTAAGTTAAAGGAAGTGTACAATATTTAGATCAGAGTTTCTTAATTCTTTAATTAATAATATTAAAAAAAGCTTCTATTTGCTTCAGTTCAAAAAAACGTTTTGAATTTTCAACCTTGCTTCAGACTGTTTTATAATTGTTTGGTTTCTTTCAATGATTTTTTTGTTTGCTACCCTGATGCCCGAGTCGGCGGACAAAATAAAACTTAAAATCAATAGCATTATTGGCTGTGGCATCGTGAAAAATACAGCAGTCAATGATGTTGGCTTTTGTCTTGTTTAATAAGCCACAAAACTAGCAAAGTGGTGAGTCGTCTAAGAAATTTATGTTCAAGTGGTTTGGAGATACCATACCTCGTGAGAAAACGAGAAACAAAACTACTTCTTAAGGTATCTGACTGTGTTCGGAGACATTTTTTTGAAAAATAACTTATATATATTTTTAATGTTATTTTTCAACTGCATATGTTTTATAACTATGAAAATATTGTAAAATTAAGCTTTCAAAATAATATTTTTTTAAAAAAACTGAGAAATTTGAAGAAAAATGACTAAAATATTTGCCTTGCGCTAACAGCCATAGACAAAATCATATTTTAAATATACATAAATCCTTGTAGAAGTACATTTTTATGACAGTTATCTGTGTTATGCTCTAAAATCTTTCTTTCACTTCAAAATAGTTTTGACATATAGCTGAACATAGTTACTAAGCTGGTAATTTTTCATAAAAAATGCTTTTCGTTTATATTAAAGCACTTAAAAATAATACTTGATTTTAAAATTGACCTTAGTTTTTAGAGGAAAACATCAAGCATATTACAAAATCATTCTCAGAAAATTTCATATCAATACTTGAATAACATTTTGAGAAATCATTGTTATCGGTCGACAGTTTTCCTCAAAAATTTCATTTCTCAGAAAACACATTTAAAGGTTTCATGCAACATAAAATAATGCTTACAGTTCGCTAATAAAACAGCTGTAACTCCATTTGTAATTCACGTAGAGTAAAAAGTGAGACAGTTTTAGAAAGCTGGTTAAACAGGCTACAAAATTAAGTCTTAAAAAGTTTTTTTTAATAATTTCATCAAAAACGACGATTTTAAACCAGTCGGATACCTTAAGAAATGATATTCATACTCTATCTATATATTTGATATAATTACTACATGAGTACTTCTTTCGACAAACTTTGATGATATTATTAATGATCTTACTCAGTGGCGAATCTTTCCTAAGATGAGAATACTTTGTTGAAGCACTTTCAAAGTAATTCTTGTTTCTCAGAGATCTGGCATTTCAGTATCGTGAATATAAGAGTTCCAAGTATGTCCAGGCAAAATACTTGATGGAATTCAGAAATGAATATATTAAGTTGAGTAAGGCACACAAAATAAATCCGATTTCACACTTTGAATTAATAACAATCACATTAGAATAATGTCTCTCAAAAATAGCCTTATGAGATGAAGAAGTCACAGGAACTTCAGTCACAGTTGCTGTAATACTTCCCCAAAGTGCAGCGTAATGTGCGGCCCTTTGAATAATACCAGCATTTCTTTCGAAATCCTCAAATATGTCATTTATGAAAATGTGGGAAAAGGTATAATTATCGAAAGACTATCGCTTTCAGTTTCATGTCATGTTTTCATACCAACCTGAAGTGTCGAATCCTGTCCAAGTAGCTGAAATCTTATCTCTTACAAAGAGTTGCAGTCTATCCAGGAGATAAATATCAAATTAAGCCACTCGGCTCTTTTTTATTGAGATGAAATTCTTTTTCGTTTTTAGTCAAAAGAAAACGAGTTATATATATATGTTATGTCTAAAAGTTAAATATGTTGTATATATAAATTGCTCCCTGCCTCCTTGCACAACCCGTACAACTTTAATTTGCCATGAAGGTTGAACTAAATAAATGAATGTAATGCTTGGAAGTAAGTTTTTTACTGTGACGTTAGAACACAGATTTTTTTAAGGTATCCGACTGGTTTTAAATCGTCGTTTTTGATGAAATTATCAAAAAACGTTTTATGACTTAATTTTGTAGCCTGTTTAATAAGCTTTCTAAAACTGTCTCGCCTTTTACTCTACGTGAATTACAAATCGAGTTACAGCTGTTTTATTACCGAACTGTAAGCATTATTTTATGTTGCATGAAAACTTTAAATGCGTTTTCTGAGAAATGATATTTTTGAGGAAAACTGTCGACCGTAACAATGATTTCTCAAAACGTTATTCAAGTATTGATGTGAAATTTTCTGAGATTGTTTTCTGTAATATGCTTGATGTTTTCCTCTAAATACTAAGGTCAATTTTAAAATCATGTATTATTTTTAAGTGCTTAAATATAAACGAAAAACAGCTATATCTCAAAACTATTTTGAAGTACAAGAAATATTTTAGAGCATAACACAGATAACTGTCATAAAAATGTACTCCTACAAGGATTTATGTATATTTAGAATATGATTTTGTCTACGGCTGTCAGCGTAAGGCAAATATTTTAGTCATTTTTCTACAAATTTCTCAGTTTTTTTAAAAAAATATTATTTTGAAAGCCTAATTTTACAATATTTTCATAGTTTTAGAACATATGCAGTTGAAAAATAACATTAAAAAATATATATAAATTATTTTTCAAAAATACGTCTCCGAACACAATCGGATACCTTAAATGCTTGTTTAGACTGAAACAGGAGTGGCGTTAGAGTCCCCGGACGGGGTGTCATGGTCTTCCCGACGGAGGGGTTATTTCTCCCCGACGAGGGAGGCAAAACCTGTCGTACAAAGGGGAGCATGTAATGATGACCCTCGCAAATTTTCGCCAAATATTCATTTATCTACTAGCTGAATAGCCCGTTGCGTGAAGAGGGTACCAAAATTTGCCCCAACGGGAGGGTCACAGCATTCTCGACAGGGGTTCCTGGCCCCACCACTGTCGCTGCCCCTGTACTGAAATAAGCAGATAATTAAGGAACAAAATATAAAAACATTTCAAAATGTAATAACGCTTTTAGCAGCAATTAAAAATGATGCTCTAGCCTAAGGAATAAAAATTTCAGGATACTATCTTCTGCCGAAAATTCCACAGATATTAAAATGCTGAACTTGTTGAATGAGTAAATTTTCTGAAGCAGTTATATTTATAATAAATACGAACGTCAACAAATAATTCAAATATACTATTACATCATCGTTTATTTTATGATGTCAGCTTTTATTTAACCTGCATAACATATCTCCTCCAGGCGGCTTTGCTCAGTTGTCAAAATGTCAGTACTTGAGCAGCCAGTATTTTGGGTCGATTCCTAGGGTGAGGAAGTGTGAGCTATTTTAAAATCGACGCGTTTTTTATCTTCAGGAAAATGTCTAACTCTATTTATCCGGGCTATTTTTTATTCAGTCCACTAGACATTTCATTTTGTTATGTATATTACAGTGGACCTCTTTCTATCCTTCTATGGGATATTTCCGAACTACAGTCATTCAAAAGATTGGTTAGTATTAGACCTCGTTTATTTAAATTCCATAAGGCATGGTTAAAAAAGAGGATACGATTCATGACAGAAGTGATATCTTTACAAGCAAATTTCTATAAAATTCCGAATTGGGATCTATTTTAATATTGTCTGTCATTTGTGAGAAAAAAATCTTTCCTGTGGTACTTCATTTAACATCAGTTTTTTCCACTTCTACAAGAGATGATTGCAAATAACGTGCCATTTGGTATGTTTCGATTGAAGAAATTAGTACAGTAGTAAGTTTAAATGATAGAAATGGCAAAGTTAAACAAAAAAGTTCTGCTTTCCCAATCGTCTTCCTAATAAAATTTAGGGGAAGGTTACCAAATTTGGACCACCTAGACATTTTTTTAATGAATAATGATGGAAAACTTATTTTAATAAAAAGCAAGTGATAGAATTTTTTGTAATTTATTTATCTTAGAAACAATGTGATTATTTTTTTATGAAATACTTCTTAATGTAGCAGTAAAAGTGCATAAAAGAAGAAACGAAAAAAACCCTTCCGGAACTAGATTTAAAGTAATGAGGTAGAATCATAAATTTCTCCGCAAAATTTCTGTTCAGTATTTTAAATTTATATGCTCATTATGTAATGGCATTTCTGAAGAAATGCATTTTAAAGCAAAATATTTTACGGTTAATTTTTGTTTTCACTCTTGGCAAACAATTTTTCAAAGCGAGAATTAAATTCAGAATTCATAACTTAAATCTGCTGTGCCTTTTAAGAAATAATAAGACAGAAATAAATGAAAGTAGACGACATTTAGAAATTATTATGCTTTTCATACGAGAAACTAGTTACAAAAATAAAACTCAAAGAATATTTTCATTACAAAATGAAATCATGCTATACACGTTTTTATCATTGAAACTGCAAAATTCAAACTAAGGTTATGTCCAAATATATGAAAAGTCGGATTCGTAATTCAGCAAATAACAGCAGGTAAAATGAAATGAATTATTGAAAAAACAAAACTATTCAATTGATATTTCAAAAAGAAAATAAAATAAAAAACATGAAAAAAAGGAATTTTTATGTGTTTCCGAGACGAAATTACAACATCACAAAATTTAAATTTTCATACATAAAGAATGTTTGCAGCATATAACGGTGGTAAATTACAATAAATGCCCCAGAATATGAGTAAATTATTCTCAATTGCTTAATATATATTCTGTATTTAATAATCATCTTATTAATTTTAAGAAAATATAGTTATAAACGCTGTGATTTGATAAACTCATCTTCTGGCTTCCTCTCTTGTACAAAGCCAAATATTTCTACATTTCAATTTGAGATGCCTTGGTAGACTGTAAATTCCTTGAAGTTCCTTCGTTCCATCAGTTTAAAATTGCTTTTCTTTCATTTATAAGATTTTTAAAATGAGTTGTTATTAGGTGAAAATAGGTTTCTGTGCATTGCTAGGAAAATCTAAGCCTACATAATTCGAATTTCTCTCAAAATGATCTCATGTTTTCTCTTCTTTATGATGACTTTCTGAATGACTGTATTCGTTATCTATCTATTTAAGAAACGCAAATGTTTTTGTTAGAACCTAGATATTTTTTAGGATTTTTCCTTCTCACCAACACGCTCAAACAGCGGAGAAAATAAATATGTTATTCAAAACTTTTGAAGCGATGTTAGAAAACTTGAGCCAAAAGTCCTCCCGTTGGTTGGCAGTTTGGAGAGGGGGGTGCCAGCTCAGGTGTCGTCCTCGTCATCTGACCGCGGTTCAAAATTACGAGGTCCGTCCCTAAATAGCCCTCGTGTTGCTTCAAAACGGGACGTCAATCTAACCTAACCTAACCGTTAGAAAACTTGAATGGACTATTTTCAAACCCATGAAATCCCATAATTTCACGAAAAATCAAATGAACACGCAAAAAAGTATAACTATTATTGAATGTTACAATAAATTATTTTATTCATGTTAATTTGATAATAAATTATCAGAGTGCAAAGTGTGTACACAGAATGTTATAAAATTCAACTGATACGTCCAGGTCGCGTTTCCGAGATTCTTATGTAACCTTACATAACATGGTTAAGAGGGAAAAAAATTTAAAAGTTAGGATCGAGATACATATTTTCATTGGGAAAAAAATAATCAAAGCATTTTTGTTTCCAAAAGGGATATCTGCATATGAGAAAGAAAAAATACATTAATTATTATTTTTTTCAGTTTCTGATAATCAGATCCTTTATATATTTTTCTAAAAGCTAATGGAATTAACCTATTTTAATGTAAAATATTTTAAAGCATTTTTCCTTTCTCATACGAAAGCTGTCTGAATTTTTGATGAAGCTGCTTCATATCTAATTTTGAAATCTTACTTTTCCTCTTTATATTTTGATCTATAATATGTTTTCATAGTCATTTAGGAATTATATTTTTAATTGACAAAAAACTCTCTATTTTTAAAAGAAGTTCATTTTCTGAAATAAATAAAAATATTAAAAAAAGGGTAAAAAATAATAGTAGACAACGAGAAGAAGTAAGAATCTGGTGAATGACTTCATCAGAGGCCAGACATTCATGCAGAATCAAAAATGGAATAGGTTTTCTGTAGAGGAAAAATACGTTAAGGTCTGAATTTAATATCCTCTTTTGGCCTGAACCTAAACCGGAATGTATTGGAAAAAAACATTTATCCACAAAGAAGAAATTAAAGACAATCTCCAGAACAAAGTGTAAAAAGAAGGAATTAAAATCTTACCTCTTATAACATATGTGGATTAATACCCTCGTTTGGTCTGAACCTAAACCGGAATGTATTGGAAAGAAAAACATTTATCCACAAATTCATTTTCTAAAGTAGTTAAAGGGACATGTTATGAACTGAATATATATATTCTCAAGTCAAAATTTTGAGATTAATTACAAACTTCAATGATTTTGCTAAAAATCAGCCTTTGTTGCTTGAAAACATTTTCATGCTTAGTGAAACACCTATTTGAGAAAGATAAATATTAATCTCAAGAAAAAAAAATTCTCAGCAATACAAAGTACAAGACTTAATATTATTCAATTGATACTAGATATGCTTGATAAAGAATCACTATTTAATTTTTAACGCTATAAACTTCTTCATTTATTATGTATGAAAAAGTTTTCTGCGATTCTTAGGTAAATAAAATAGCTTTATTTTATAGAATCATAAGGAACGCGTTTCTTAAATCTAAAGTATGTGCATATGAAAGCCACTATTTTGAATTAATTGTTTTAAGAAAGAAGTGGGTTTTGTCTCATAAAAAGTCCTGTTCTTTCTATTCATTCAACCATTTTTTATATCTGCGTCAGAATGGAAGTGCAGCACTTGTTAGCCATGCTATGTAGATCACTGCAAGTAGCAATCTGAAAAAATAACTTAGAGCGAACAGAGCTGGTGAGGCAACACATCGCAGCCAAATACCTGTAAAATTTCCTTAGTGGTTTTGCAGTAATTGGTGTAGAATTGCCACGCATCAACCTTTTGAATAGAGTTTGACATATTCCAGATGTGTACCAGGAACGAATCATGCCCTTCTGGTTTAACTATCCTGTATTGCTGTTTCGTCGCTCCAAGTAAGTTATATCGAATCTAACCAATGATAACCACATTCTCAGAGATTCTGGTTATTTAGTTCTCCTACATTTGATTTTCAGGTGATGCGCTGTCGTGGTTAGTCCTCCTCTGTATTCTTTCGGATGTTGGAAAACGACCTTCTGGTTTCACTATCCTGTATTGCTGTTTCGTCGCTCCAAGCAAATTATATCGAATCTAGCCAATGGTAACCACAATCTCAGAGATTCTGGTTATTTAGTTCTCCTACTTTTGATTTTCAGGTGATGCGTTGTCGTGGTTAGTCCTCCTCTGTATCCTTTCGGATGTTGGAAAATGAGAGAACTCTGCCTCATCTTTCACCAAATTCATGAGATCCATCAACATTTAATGGTTCTAACAAGTTTACTAGCCGTCTCCTCTGCTGATAATGCCTACAGTTTTTCATTTTCAGATTCTTTGCATCTATCAGCGTGTTCTTTGTTTCCCACACCACAATCAATGTATTTAAAACGTTTTAAAAATTTCTACAACTTTTTTTATGGAAAATGTTCATCACAAGCTTCACACAAAAGCGTTGAGTTTTTTTTTGTAATGCAGTGTATCTTTTCGGAAATGCACATTTTTTGCATCAAATTTTAAATATCGTAAATTGCCAATTATTTATAACTCAACCATTTTACAATACCAATAAAAGAAGTTTTTTTGTAAATTACATGTAAATATAATCGTGCATGTTATATAATCGTATTGCTGCTATCTATTAGCACGCTGGAACTATATATGCATTCTTCCTATTTGCATTAATTTCTGAACTGCTTCTCAATAGCAAACGAATCATGATCGGAGTAGGAAAGCTCGGTAAATATGCAATCCTCTATTGACATGCCTTTATTTAGTCCCATTTTTACCAATTTATCCAGATTGAAGAAATGGTATGCCAATATCATTGGACGAAAAGATGTTCCCTTTATGATCCTATTTTTAAGATGCTCACTGACTTAACAAGCGACCTCGAACACATAGCCCAAATTACTTTCCTGTCGTGTAATAATGAGATGTTAAAGCTATTGTAAGCGGATTGTTAGCACCTTGCGAAGACTTTGACATCATTTTCCGCTTTTACTTCTAATAAACGCCCAACCTTACTGCAACTTTCTTCGCTTTCAAACCACTTTCTTTCCAAATTCTTTCTCTAAATGATATCGAACTCATTATTACTTGCATTTTGATAGCCAATATTTTAAGAGTTTCATTAAATTATTTCATTTATCCGAAGTACCGAATTTTTTTAAAAGAAAGATATCACAGAAAATATTTTTTTTAAATATAAAATAATTTTCTTTTAACATAAATGGTTTTGCATGTGCTATGGAACTACTTATAGATATTCAAATGATGTATCATGATCTCTACGTTATTTTTTTATTGGATATGCGAAGTCAAAATATTTTTATGAGGTTTAATAAGCCTGTGACTGCTAATGCTTTTAAATTGACTCATAGTTTGAATAAGAGTTGCAATATTTTTCCATTTCCATTTGAACTACTAAACAATATGTCCGAATATAGACTTACCTTTGAATGAAAGATTGTATATTGTATGATTCAATTCAAATAACATTTCTTAAGGAAAAAACTTCTGCAATGTACTGAGGATTATCGAAGCAAATTAATAAACGCGGCAAATGAACACTCAGCGACCTTTCATAATAAATCCCACAGTTTTTAATTTGCACTGTTCTAAACGTAACATCAAAAATATTTAAAAATTAATTGAAATGAATTGTTTTAACTAATTAAAAATGAATTGAATCAAAAGTGCGAGCATTACGTAACTCATGATTAGGTGTGTAGTTTTAGGAAAACATGCTGTTAATGTGTTTTACATAATTTATTGAGAATTGTTTTGCGTTTAATTTAATTCAATAACATCTTCCGTAATTAATTATTCAAAAGGACAAGAAATAGGGAACGAAAACTTTTCGACACTGACTTCTTGCAAGAAATATTTCGTAAGAAAAAATATAAATAATTGCTCCAAGAACACTATATAATAGTCTGATTTTACGCAATTTTTATATAAATGCTCAATAATTGGTTAGGATATGAAATTAAGCAGTTTAAAATTGTCTTCTTTTCACGAAATCTTTCATCAGTCGCCTGAATCTCTGTAATTGCCAGCTTGCGAGGTTGCAAAGTTCGGAAGCGCTGTAAATAGTTCACCATATTTGTACTGTAGGGAAATAAATCATTGGGTGCATTGTTTCGTTACAAAAATACACAGATGGTTACGTATATCATTGACATTATTAGTGAAAAAATTTAAGAAACAGTAATTAATTATTAATTATTAATTTATTATTTATTCTATAATTAATAATTTATTATTTTAATATTTTAGACTCTTGAATTCAGTTTTTCTTAAAATCAATACCAGGTGGCGCCATACATATGAAATCAAAATTTTATTAAATAAATTGATTAATTGATAGTTAAGTTCTGAAAATCTCCAAACAGTGTATTGCCATCGAGAATACACAAGTGCCCAAAATTTCAAAAATCTAGCACATCAGGAAGTGAGTGAAAGAAAAACGATTACAAAATTCCATCTTTTTGAACATGAAACAAGTCATGTTATATAAAATGTGCAAATGAAAAAAAATCATCTTGCACATATTAGTTGACAACAAGGTATTTTTAGATGATGTTTTGAAAAGTGGCTCATAAAACAAACAGCTTCTATAGAGCTTCCAGATAGAATATAAACATCTTGTTTACATTCTATCTCTGCAGATTTTGCAGATAGAAACGTGAAACTTAGTTTGTACATAAATTAGTGTAAGAGGAACATTTTACTCACTGACTCTTTTACTCTATAGGGAATGCCTAAAAATTTAATTTTTTAAAAATTTTTTATCAACAACTTCCACAGAAGACAAACTGCTTTCATGAACATTCCCACCTTATTTGGTAGAAATTTATAGTTGGGAGTATATGTCTAGGTGCAACATTTAAAGAAATAAATGCTTGTTTCACTTTTTTGGGGCACTCTGTATATTATAGAGCCATTTCCTTCACTCTGTCTCTTCCTATTACTTTGTCATTAGGTATTCTATAAAATTACTGCTTAATTTTTTGGTTATCAAGTTTTTGGCTATCATCAGTTGCCATGTATTGTGATTTTAAATCTTCACATAAGACCAGTTTATTATTTTCTGTGAAGAGTAAGTTAAATAAAAACAGTTTTTCAAAACACTTTTACTAGTGTGTATAACGCAGAATTCTTTTATTTTAATTATTTTCGACTTTTTCTTTTTTAATTTATAATTCATTATTATAAATACTAGAAGATTGTGCCCGTCTAAGACGGGCTTTTGGTCCGCAAACCATATCTCAGAACTGATTGTTACAGATTTTCTCACAAAAGATGTAAAACAAAACCTCATTCACATTGGCAGACTTCTTAAGAAATAAGTGAAAAAAACAAACGAAAAACAAGATTAATGAATCACTTGGCTCTAATTTTCGTTTTCTTAATAACTTTACTTTTAACGATTACATTCGTTTGAACCGAGTAAAAATAATGAAAAATCGACTAACAGAAAAAATTGCATTACCAAATCTTTATTAATAACAAAGGAGAATGTGTGTTGGCGCTCTACAGGGCAGACTGCCGGACCTAGAGCTACGAAATTTGGCACAAACAAACTTTGGAGGGTGGAAATGTGCATCTTGGAGCACTTTTTTTGAAATTTTAATTGATTATAAATTAAGCGAAATTTTGACGTTCTTCTCAATAACTTCAAAAAATATTACAGCGTTAAAATCATTTTAATGCCATCTAGAAGTACAAAAAATTACCTTTTCAATGACAGTTGCTCTAAACTTTTTCTCTAATTTTTATAAATTTTTTGGAATAATTAACAACAATACTTTTCATTGTTGCAACGCAATTCAAACCGTTTTCATTGTTTAAACAAATATTTAATTGCGGGTTTCTCTTTCATTGTTAAAATTTGAGGTAATATTCCTATACGATTATCCGATCTGCTCGTTCTATAACGACGCAGACAAAAAGGGGGTATTTTAAGCCCCGCCAAAAGTTACAGACATCTCAGGGCTTTTCTATTATAGATTATATAAATTTTGACATTAATTTCTTTTTCAAATTCACTAGCTGGTGAAGCTATGTATATGGAAAAAAATTAATTATATTAATCGATTAAATGATAATTAAGTTCTGAAAATATTAATCTAGTGTAATGCCATCTAGAACACACAAGTATGGAAAATTTCAAAAATCTAGCTTCTCAGGAAGAAAGAGAAAAATTGATCCCAAAATTACGTCTTTATAAACAAGTCAAGTTATATAAAAATGTGGGGAAAAGTGCCATTTTAAATATGGAACTATTTAAGAAAATTCGTGTTTAAGTGGCCTGGCATGTTGTAAAATGGTATAATATTGTAATAGAATAAAAATTTTGAAATTTACATCATACACTAATTTAAAGAACTTTGTTATTTTAGACTATTGAAACTTTACTCCATATCACTGTAATCTCCCCGTGGTTGGAAACTAAAATTAATAATAACAAAACACATTTGAATTTAGTAAATCCTCAAGGTCCTTTAAATATAGATGAATATTTTTCTCAACATTTTCGACAATTTTTTATACCAAAAATAAAAGGCTCGTTTTCATAATTTAAATAAGGACAGATATTTTTTACGATTTAAAAATGCTTGTAAGCATTACATTTTTATTCATTTTTTCCAGATTTTTATTTGAAATAACACTGGAAAAGATTAGATTTTTACATACAAGCGCATGGTATTTTAGATATATTTTATTTCCTCCATTAAATTCTTTTCTTAAACTTTAAGGAAAAGCTAATAGTTTTTTTCCTTTTCCAATTTTGAGATTTGAAATCCATTGAAGAAAATATTTTAGCATGACTGAAAGATTATATTTCATTTCAAACGCGTTGAATTCTCAAAGGCTGATTTTTCCCTAAGGTGTTGAAAAATTAAAATCCCACATCACAAAAAAACTCCTTATTTTTTATTTTATTATTTCCTCCTTTTTTCCACCACGTTTCATTTTCCAAAGTATTTCGCTCGTCATGCTAAATGTACATATTGGAAATCGCTTTTATTAAAATCAGTTGAGCATTTATTCTTACAAACATCTTTTGAAATAAAATATGATTTGTTTAAAGAAATATTTTATCAGCATCACTTTAATGCAACCTACATTTTTATACGAATCTTTAATCATTTTCTATTTTTTTTTTCTTTTGAAAGAGTAAATACTTAAATAAATAGTTAAAAAAAATACTTACTTAAAAAATTACTTAAAAATTACTTAAAAACTAAATAATTACTTACAAAATAATTACTTAAAAAATACTTAATACTTAAAATAAATTTAGTATTTTAAAAACATAAAAAATAGAAATTAAACAACTAAATCGATGTTTCAATTCATTCACTAATTCACATTACTTAAGTATTTTCACCTTTAGAAATGTTTTGAAATTAAAAATTTTGTGTTCCTTCTTTTTTTATATTCTAAATGGTTAATATTAAGTTTTAAATAGTTATTACGCTTAATTAAAAACAGTATTCATTAAGTTTTATCTCATAGCTACTTGTCTTAATAATTCTGAAATCTAGTCAAAAATAAGTTAATGAAATTCATTGCGTTATTAGAACGGGATCAACGAAACTTAATAAAAGATCTCCTTGTTATATCATTAGTTTTAATATAAAGATTAAATATGCAAAAATAAAAATTTTCAAACATCAAACCTATGCCATGGAAAAGCAAAATTTTCTTTTAACGATATTAATATCTATACTGTAACCAAGTAAAGTTGAATTATTGGAATATAAATACATTCATGATAAAATTAGAGGTAAATAAAAAGCTTCATTTTGGACAGAGAAAATTCGTATAATGTCCTGTTATATATACTAGAAAACCAATTAATATTAAAAAGTAGCCTTTGGCTTCCGACTCAGTATTTTTTTTGTTGTTTTGTATATATTTCGGCGCCATTTTTCGAAACAGTAGCGTTGGGGCTTTTGTGATGTTCCTTTTGATGTTTTTTTCCGGGGCAGAAAGTAAGTTTCGTTGTCTTTTTCTTTCTCCTGCTTTTGTTTTAAAGGGATGTTGAAGTATTTTGATTAATTTTTTTTTATTTTCTCTCAATTTTGGGGTTACATAGAAACTATGTTCTTTGACCTGACATTCGGTTCCTCTACAGAAAATTATCACATTTCTGAATTTTAGAATCCCAGCAGGGGGTGACCTTTCACAAAGTCCATCTGCCAGATTCTTCTTCTTTTTTTTATTCATTTATTTTTGTTCCTATCACCGTCTTGATTTTGTCCTATGATAGGATTTTAATTTTGTTAACTGTTTTATTATAACTATTTTTTAACCCACCCTGTTATAACTTACTATTTTAATAAACTTGTGTCCCACATTATTTTTTAATGCCCATAGTTATTGTTCAACTTGTAAGGCAACAAAAGCCAAATTGTCTTCATCATTTGACAATGTAATTAGACTGAATTTAACATCAGAACTTAATTATTTTGGGATTCAAAGTCAGAAGAGTTTTTAACCTTCGGTCGGGCGCAATAGAAACGCTAACACGTTCGGACGCAACTCTTCTGTTAAATTAAAAGTTAAATTTTTGCTTAGGCTTAAGGAAAGGCTTATCAAACTGAACTATTGGGTCATACAAAGCTATATTTGCGTTTTTAAATAGTTGTTTTGCATTTCAACTAACAAAATATCCAGGAAATCAGGAGGGAGTTGACGTTTGTTTTCCTGTAAGGTTCCTTAGAAATGACGATTATTGTTGTCGACAGCGTGAAATAATTCGGTATTTTTGAAACAATAGATTGGAAATAACCAATATCGTTGAATTAGGGACTGGGACACAGGTATACGAACTTTTGCAGGTATATAAAAAGAAATATTGAGTAACATTTGGGAAATTAAAAATATATACACAATCGGGGCGACTCATCTACCAGAATAACGTGCCCCTCACGTACATTAAAAGAGCGCTATAGAAAAAATCACGATACCTTAGTGTGAGTGGTAGGGAGCCAGGAAGCTACTAGAGGTCCCACACCTTTCTCGGCAAAACCCGCACTTAGGCACAAAAAAATATGGGTACTTCATCTCACAGATTAGATGTTCCAGTCGGAAGATTAAGGATTAACGGCAAGTATGCAACATTCACGTAAACCAATAGCAAATAATTATCTCGACTTTGTTAGCTTTATAAAAAATACATTTTGTTGATTTCTGCATTGTTTTAACCAGCTTTACAATTTCGCAAGTGTGACTTGATAAAAGAATATATAGAAAGGTTTGGTTTGATAGGATGTTATGGCAAAGGAACTTTCTGCTATGCCTACACTAGCCCAAAGTCAGGTAGTCACGGACTTTATAAAATTCATAATACAGAAAAAGAAAAGTAAAGGCAGAATATTTAAATTCTAAAATCTAGAGTACGCAGAAAGAAAAATCATAGCAAAAATTATAATTGAAACAGTAATTATTTTAACGTCTGCAATATGCAATAATCCAACAAGCATAGCATAGTTTATTTCGAAACACCATTTTGCAAATAAGAAAAATTTTGCAATGTCAGATTATAGTTTAAATTCTTATCAAATAATTACTGAAAAATCGAAATTGTTTTAAAATAAACGATTGCTGAAATATTCCATTTAAAACGTTCACTGTAAAGATTCTCCCTGCCCCACTTCAGATGCCCATTGTACTTGAGTGTCTGAAGACTAGACAGTAATCTGGAAACTGTGAACGACGCAAAATAGACCTCATTACGAACGTCTCAAGCTTCGAACCACCACAAAGAATTATTCCGCCCTGCCTAAGCAAATGTCCAAACTGCCGCAGGAAGTAATACCTGTACTGTGATTTGCGCAAAGTGGTCCCTATTACAAGATGCCCATGCACAGACTCCCTTACAAAGGGGTCTGTCCTTCCATTGGCGATGAGACGAGCTTTACAACGATTTCTGTTCCTCCAGGGGAAGCGAGAACCCGCTTACTTATGTAGCGACTTCCCATCCTCGTGCTCGATTTGACCCTCACCATGGAACCACAGATAAGGTCATCAGTGATGGAGCAGTTAACAAGCGCAAAGTCCATTATTGTCACATTCAACTTACTCGATTAACTTCTCATTTTCTTACTAAAGGTGGCCTAACGTCGTATATATGTTTGATGTTAAAATATCATTTGATTTTGGCATTAAAAATATATTTTGCGTTATATTTTGCGTGTTAAATCTACTTTAATAATTAGCAAGAAGATGGTAAGAATAAAGCTCTTCATATCAAGCTCTGTTTCTTCCACGAAACAATTAGAAAATCATGTTAATATGGATATAGAATAATAAACCGAACTGAAAAATAAAATTATTAATATGAATTCAAATGAGAATATAAAACGTTTCAATTATTTTTATTCCTCTCATTTTGATAAAGAAGCACTATGCTGCTTGCATTTGGAAAAAGTTCCTTTTTACTTTCC
>BGPR01028263.1:0-20084 GCA_013235015.1 Araneus ventricosus | reverse complement strand
ACATCCAAAGGCAGAAAAACTGAGCCAGATCTACAATCAAGAAAGAGAGGACGTTTCCTTAACTTATTGGTATTCTGCTCAAAGAATATCTTCCGGGTCTTATAAACAGTGAAAGTGAGACAGAGGATAAACTAGATTTCCTGTACTAATGCAATTACTTATTCTGAGAGGTCTAGCTGAGAAAACCTTTGCTTAAGAATATCTCGCAATCTTTATCCTATAAAGAAAGTTAACGCTTGAAAATTTAAAGCACTTCAGCAAATCTAGGAACAATTTACAATGGCTCCGAGAAAATATCAGTTATATAAATTACAAAGTCTGGAATCCATGAGACGCGTTTGTTTTATTTTTTATTTTATAACAGCAAAGATATATTGCATCTCATTTGTGTATTTTGTAGCATAAATCTTATCAAAATATTACTTATCTTATAGAATTTACATTAAAACAAAATTAGAATTTCTTTTCTTTATACAGTTTTCTCGCTGAATTAGAAAACTTTCGGTACGTTTCGTGTTAAACAGAAAAAGAAACATTACGGAAATGATATTTTCTATATTTTATTAAAAACTACGCTGAAAGAAGCATAAATTGAATTTAAGTGTTTATCTTTACTGTTGCAAAAATAGAGCGTATAGTAAAGGGAATTTTATAATTGCTTTTTAAAATAATAAAAATATTGGTATTTTTTTCATATAATATATAATGGATATTTTTTCCATCTAAGCAACAATACTCCTACGGTCTGTGTGAGCTTTTGAAGATAATTTTTTTATTTAAACACAGATTTTCTGACATGTTTCTAACGTATTATTTAAGATACTAACAAGTTAAACAAGAAGATTTCTCAAAAGGAACAGTGTATTAAGAGAATATTTTAATTTATTGTTAGACAAAATTTAGAGGGTTAATAAATTGACCATTACAAGACTGGACGAGATGCAGTTCATCTTACTGAGGATTAATATTTGATTTAAAATTTTTAATTTATAAACCAGAAAGTCATTCATATGTTTAAGGCAATAAGTTTAAAGCGCGTAAAGTATAATATAATAAAGTTGAATAGTAATTAAAATAAGTAATTGTAAATCATAGATAAGTAAAAATAGAAGTTTCGCTCGTAAGGAAAGTCGACTCTAAGGGGAAAAAACCCGAATTAGACCTAAGAATTCAAGTTCTGGTAACGATTTCGGAACAGGCTGCTTCTTATTCGATGGTATCGATATCTTGGAAGCACTGTGTCCCGCTTTGCGACATTTAAAGCTAAAATACGAAGACTAATCTAGATCTTGATGGCTTCAAATGGAGTTCGTTTATGGAAAGTCGATTAATTGTTTCGTATTATTCATCGTTTACGAACAGCCTGGTTGTTCAATAGTGCTTATCCAATTCAGATTTGCTTTCCTGTAATGCGAAGAGCTATTATTTAAGAAGTTGCTCAAACGACCATTTGTGCTGTTCTAATAGTGAGAGAAACCAATCTTTAGACTGAGTGTAAGGAACTCAGTAATTCTCTCTTTTACATTGATTTTTGTTTGATTCAATATTGTTAGATATTTAAGTTTTTTTGTTGTGTGTTTTAAGAAGCTGAATGAATAATAACAGAAATATATAGCAATTGGAATTTAATATTGTTACAAAGCTATAAAGTCGTTTCCCTGAGATGCTAGACCAGGCGACAAATTTGTCGACTTTGGCGACAAAAGGAATTTTCTAGAAGGACCTCAAACTTTCCACCTATTTCTACTGGTTTTAAGAACTTTCTAGAGATTACGTCACTTCCTACATAATGAAGTCACTTCCTGTTGAAAAGTATAGAGGCAAGCTCTCAAGCCAAGAAGAGTCAGTTGGAATTTGACCTTCAAGCAACCTGGTGAGTTAACAAGAAACCTTTGAGCGTTGTGGTGAGATTTATTGGTAGTCTCTGTTGTGAATTTTCACTAGTGCTGTGTTAATACTTGTGCTACGTTTCTTTGCTTGGGAATATTTATAAAATAAAGATCTTTATTTTTTAAAATCCTGCTTATTGGATTGCATTCACGTACACCCACAAAGAAATTTTGTTACAATATAAAGTTCCAGCTCATGTAATTTTATCAATGCTATATATAACTGTTGCCTTCCAATTTTTACTTACCTTACACTTAAAAGACCTTCTATCGGCAAAGGAAGGGAAAAATTGAAAACAGAAGAATATGAATATCCTTACTTTTGAAAAAAATTGTTTGTACTATAAAGATTCACGACAGAATGAATAGTTAAAATTGACGAAAGCGTTTCAGGAATTTTTCGCCCTGAAAAATACGAGTGACATAATCTTTCAATGTAAGGCGACGATAGATGGATTGTGTATAATTAACAAATAAAAGTTGTATAAAAAAGTCTTGCATGATGGACTCAGATAAATCACATAGATATCTAGAGTGAATCTAAGAAAACATAATTTAAAAGTAATAAATTTTGAACCAATTTAGTATGTTTTCCAGTGAAAACTGCAAACCTGAATATCATCAAATTTAATTTTTATGTTTACAAACTGTTTATATAAATTTTTAACGCAAGAATGACATTCAAAAAGAATTTCTCTATGAAGACACTGTGTGAATTTTGTATAATTATAAGATTTTATGTAAACATTGTAAAGAAAGAAGTCAATACTTAAGATTTCTCATCGAAAGAGATCTAGAAAATCCTTTAACTCCTTACAGTTATCCTTTTCTTATACAACTTTCTAAAATTGAAGTCGGTAATAAAAAGGGAATAAATATCAGCAAAGGTAGTTAATTACGGAAGGGAATGATTGATTTCAAGTTCTTAATTATATTAGTAAAGTTTTCAAGTGTGATCAATTACAGTGCTGCTCAGACTTTTTTATTCAATTAGATTCTGCCAATCTGCTAAATAATTTTTCCAAGAGAGGATTAAAAAAATGGATGTTTTTCGATTGAGCATAGCCAAGAAAAATGTTGATTTGAAGTATTTATTTCATGAAGAGACTCTTTAAAAGATTAGTGAAATCATTTTCGGTTCCTTTTAAAGTGCCGCCTCGTTAAAATTCCTTGTAGCCTGCAGCTTAATCTACAATTAATCACTAAATATTTTTCTTTTAGAATTATTTGAAAAGAAATATTTTTCTGTTTTATCTTTAAATTGAATGCGTTTGGATATTATTTTGAATCTACCATTTTTTTGTTATTAAAAATGTGGTATTTTTTGAAAATTGTTGCACGCATTATATAGTTTCATTGGTACATATTCATTGGTTTTGAAAATCAATCAAACTGAATTTAAGTTTCAAAAATAAACATTTTTCTGATGCAAGCTTTTAAAAGATACTTATATTTAGTATTAAAAGAAAATCAAAGTATTTTGTTTAAGATTTGTGAAGAAGGGAATTTAACTAAAGCTATGTTTGGTGATCAGTTTTATTTTGCATGCGATTTTTGAAGTGTAATGCGTGAAAAATCTATATAACTCAGCGATCGGTACTTTTCCGTTAGCAGGGCGCAAATATCGCCAATTGTGAACCAAACGCAAGCCAAGTCGCCAAGAGAATGGTTGTAAGAAATTTGGCGGAATTCTACATTATTTGGCGATTTTTCGCTTGCGCCCGGCTAACGGAAAAGTACCAGCGATCATATAAAATACATCTATATCATTATATCTTTCGTTCACGGAAATAGACAATAATCAGAAACTGAAATGAATATGAAAGTCGTATATAAGCAAGTAGAATTTATTTTTTTAGGTCATAGAACTTATTAGAATGATGAGCATAATTTAAATTAATAACTTCCTTGCATGAACTGCAACGACAAGATACTTATAAAATTTTATAATTATTTTCTTGAATAAGGTTAAATAAACTAATATCCACCTTCTCCTCGTCTTACGACCCTAAAAATAAATTTCAAAATAAAACGCATTTTCAGGCTGTATCTTTGTTTATAGTATGTACAATAGAGTAGATATTATCCATTTTTCACATTATGCACAGTAATTATATGTACATAGACTGCATTTTTGTGCTTAATGTATAATTTCTATAACCCGTTTGAACGAAAATGGTGCTGAAATATATAAATCCGACTTACGTCCTGTCATTTGGAACGGTACTCTGCCGTAAGTCAGAGACCCAGTTTACAATAAACTCGAATAGATGGGCTCTACAGAAACCGGACTTTATATGTTGTATTCTAGTGAAAATATCAGAAAACCAATTCCGGGCATAGAAGTTAACTGAATATCAGAAAGAAGAACATTATAATTTTGTCTCAAGCTTAAATCTTTAGAGTACCGTACATTTACTTAAATCAAACCTTAAAAGAACACTTGAATGTGTATATCTATGATAAACGTCGCGCAAAAGAAAATTTTGTTAAACTTGAAAGAGTTAATATATATTATGTGTATAATTGCAAAACGTAAGTTAAAGGAAGTGTACAATATTTAGATCAGAGTTTCTTAATTCTTTAATTAATAATATTAAAAAAAGCTTCTATTTGCTTCAGTTCAAAAAAACGTTTTGAATTTTCAACCTTGCTTCAGACTGTTTTATAATTGTTTGGTTTCTTTCAATGATTTTTTTGTTTGCTACCCTGATGCCCGAGTCGGCGGACAAAATAAAACTTAAAATCAATAGCATTATTGGCTGTGGCATCGTGAAAAATACAGCAGTCAATGATGTTGGCTTTTGTCTTGTTTAATAAGCCACAAAACTAGCAAAGTGGTGAGTCGTCTAAGAAATTTATGTTCAAGTGGTTTGGAGATACCATACCTCGTGAGAAAACGAGAAACAAAACTACTTCTTAAGGTATCTGACTGTGTTCGGAGACATTTTTTTGAAAAATAACTTATATATATTTTTAATGTTATTTTTCAACTGCATATGTTTTATAACTATGAAAATATTGTAAAATTAAGCTTTCAAAATAATATTTTTTTAAAAAAACTGAGAAATTTGAAGAAAAATGACTAAAATATTTGCCTTGCGCTAACAGCCATAGACAAAATCATATTTTAAATATACATAAATCCTTGTAGAAGTACATTTTTATGACAGTTATCTGTGTTATGCTCTAAAATCTTTCTTTCACTTCAAAATAGTTTTGACATATAGCTGAACATAGTTACTAAGCTGGTAATTTTTCATAAAAAATGCTTTTCGTTTATATTAAAGCACTTAAAAATAATACTTGATTTTAAAATTGACCTTAGTTTTTAGAGGAAAACATCAAGCATATTACAAAATCATTCTCAGAAAATTTCATATCAATACTTGAATAACATTTTGAGAAATCATTGTTATCGGTCGACAGTTTTCCTCAAAAATTTCATTTCTCAGAAAACACATTTAAAGGTTTCATGCAACATAAAATAATGCTTACAGTTCGCTAATAAAACAGCTGTAACTCCATTTGTAATTCACGTAGAGTAAAAAGTGAGACAGTTTTAGAAAGCTGGTTAAACAGGCTACAAAATTAAGTCTTAAAAAGTTTTTTTTAATAATTTCATCAAAAACGACGATTTTAAACCAGTCGGATACCTTAAGAAATGATATTCATACTCTATCTATATATTTGATATAATTACTACATGAGTACTTCTTTCGACAAACTTTGATGATATTATTAATGATCTTACTCAGTGGCGAATCTTTCCTAAGATGAGAATACTTTGTTGAAGCACTTTCAAAGTAATTCTTGTTTCTCAGAGATCTGGCATTTCAGTATCGTGAATATAAGAGTTCCAAGTATGTCCAGGCAAAATACTTGATGGAATTCAGAAATGAATATATTAAGTTGAGTAAGGCACACAAAATAAATCCGATTTCACACTTTGAATTAATAACAATCACATTAGAATAATGTCTCTCAAAAATAGCCTTATGAGATGAAGAAGTCACAGGAACTTCAGTCACAGTTGCTGTAATACTTCCCCAAAGTGCAGCGTAATGTGCGGCCCTTTGAATAATACCAGCATTTCTTTCGAAATCCTCAAATATGTCATTTATGAAAATGTGGGAAAAGGTATAATTATCGAAAGACTATCGCTTTCAGTTTCATGTCATGTTTTCATACCAACCTGAAGTGTCGAATCCTGTCCAAGTAGCTGAAATCTTATCTCTTACAAAGAGTTGCAGTCTATCCAGGAGATAAATATCAAATTAAGCCACTCGGCTCTTTTTTATTGAGATGAAATTCTTTTTCGTTTTTAGTCAAAAGAAAACGAGTTATATATATATGTTATGTCTAAAAGTTAAATATGTTGTATATATAAATTGCTCCCTGCCTCCTTGCACAACCCGTACAACTTTAATTTGCCATGAAGGTTGAACTAAATAAATGAATGTAATGCTTGGAAGTAAGTTTTTTACTGTGACGTTAGAACACAGATTTTTTTAAGGTATCCGACTGGTTTTAAATCGTCGTTTTTGATGAAATTATCAAAAAACGTTTTATGACTTAATTTTGTAGCCTGTTTAATAAGCTTTCTAAAACTGTCTCGCCTTTTACTCTACGTGAATTACAAATCGAGTTACAGCTGTTTTATTACCGAACTGTAAGCATTATTTTATGTTGCATGAAAACTTTAAATGCGTTTTCTGAGAAATGATATTTTTGAGGAAAACTGTCGACCGTAACAATGATTTCTCAAAACGTTATTCAAGTATTGATGTGAAATTTTCTGAGATTGTTTTCTGTAATATGCTTGATGTTTTCCTCTAAATACTAAGGTCAATTTTAAAATCATGTATTATTTTTAAGTGCTTAAATATAAACGAAAAACAGCTATATCTCAAAACTATTTTGAAGTACAAGAAATATTTTAGAGCATAACACAGATAACTGTCATAAAAATGTACTCCTACAAGGATTTATGTATATTTAGAATATGATTTTGTCTACGGCTGTCAGCGTAAGGCAAATATTTTAGTCATTTTTCTACAAATTTCTCAGTTTTTTTAAAAAAATATTATTTTGAAAGCCTAATTTTACAATATTTTCATAGTTTTAGAACATATGCAGTTGAAAAATAACATTAAAAAATATATATAAATTATTTTTCAAAAATACGTCTCCGAACACAATCGGATACCTTAAATGCTTGTTTAGACTGAAACAGGAGTGGCGTTAGAGTCCCCGGACGGGGTGTCATGGTCTTCCCGACGGAGGGGTTATTTCTCCCCGACGAGGGAGGCAAAACCTGTCGTACAAAGGGGAGCATGTAATGATGACCCTCGCAAATTTTCGCCAAATATTCATTTATCTACTAGCTGAATAGCCCGTTGCGTGAAGAGGGTACCAAAATTTGCCCCAACGGGAGGGTCACAGCATTCTCGACAGGGGTTCCTGGCCCCACCACTGTCGCTGCCCCTGTACTGAAATAAGCAGATAATTAAGGAACAAAATATAAAAACATTTCAAAATGTAATAACGCTTTTAGCAGCAATTAAAAATGATGCTCTAGCCTAAGGAATAAAAATTTCAGGATACTATCTTCTGCCGAAAATTCCACAGATATTAAAATGCTGAACTTGTTGAATGAGTAAATTTTCTGAAGCAGTTATATTTATAATAAATACGAACGTCAACAAATAATTCAAATATACTATTACATCATCGTTTATTTTATGATGTCAGCTTTTATTTAACCTGCATAACATATCTCCTCCAGGCGGCTTTGCTCAGTTGTCAAAATGTCAGTACTTGAGCAGCCAGTATTTTGGGTCGATTCCTAGGGTGAGGAAGTGTGAGCTATTTTAAAATCGACGCGTTTTTTATCTTCAGGAAAATGTCTAACTCTATTTATCCGGGCTATTTTTTATTCAGTCCACTAGACATTTCATTTTGTTATGTATATTACAGTGGACCTCTTTCTATCCTTCTATGGGATATTTCCGAACTACAGTCATTCAAAAGATTGGTTAGTATTAGACCTCGTTTATTTAAATTCCATAAGGCATGGTTAAAAAAGAGGATACGATTCATGACAGAAGTGATATCTTTACAAGCAAATTTCTATAAAATTCCGAATTGGGATCTATTTTAATATTGTCTGTCATTTGTGAGAAAAAAATCTTTCCTGTGGTACTTCATTTAACATCAGTTTTTTCCACTTCTACAAGAGATGATTGCAAATAACGTGCCATTTGGTATGTTTCGATTGAAGAAATTAGTACAGTAGTAAGTTTAAATGATAGAAATGGCAAAGTTAAACAAAAAAGTTCTGCTTTCCCAATCGTCTTCCTAATAAAATTTAGGGGAAGGTTACCAAATTTGGACCACCTAGACATTTTTTTAATGAATAATGATGGAAAACTTATTTTAATAAAAAGCAAGTGATAGAATTTTTTGTAATTTATTTATCTTAGAAACAATGTGATTATTTTTTTATGAAATACTTCTTAATGTAGCAGTAAAAGTGCATAAAAGAAGAAACGAAAAAAACCCTTCCGGAACTAGATTTAAAGTAATGAGGTAGAATCATAAATTTCTCCGCAAAATTTCTGTTCAGTATTTTAAATTTATATGCTCATTATGTAATGGCATTTCTGAAGAAATGCATTTTAAAGCAAAATATTTTACGGTTAATTTTTGTTTTCACTCTTGGCAAACAATTTTTCAAAGCGAGAATTAAATTCAGAATTCATAACTTAAATCTGCTGTGCCTTTTAAGAAATAATAAGACAGAAATAAATGAAAGTAGACGACATTTAGAAATTATTATGCTTTTCATACGAGAAACTAGTTACAAAAATAAAACTCAAAGAATATTTTCATTACAAAATGAAATCATGCTATACACGTTTTTATCATTGAAACTGCAAAATTCAAACTAAGGTTATGTCCAAATATATGAAAAGTCGGATTCGTAATTCAGCAAATAACAGCAGGTAAAATGAAATGAATTATTGAAAAAACAAAACTATTCAATTGATATTTCAAAAAGAAAATAAAATAAAAAACATGAAAAAAAGGAATTTTTATGTGTTTCCGAGACGAAATTACAACATCACAAAATTTAAATTTTCATACATAAAGAATGTTTGCAGCATATAACGGTGGTAAATTACAATAAATGCCCCAGAATATGAGTAAATTATTCTCAATTGCTTAATATATATTCTGTATTTAATAATCATCTTATTAATTTTAAGAAAATATAGTTATAAACGCTGTGATTTGATAAACTCATCTTCTGGCTTCCTCTCTTGTACAAAGCCAAATATTTCTACATTTCAATTTGAGATGCCTTGGTAGACTGTAAATTCCTTGAAGTTCCTTCGTTCCATCAGTTTAAAATTGCTTTTCTTTCATTTATAAGATTTTTAAAATGAGTTGTTATTAGGTGAAAATAGGTTTCTGTGCATTGCTAGGAAAATCTAAGCCTACATAATTCGAATTTCTCTCAAAATGATCTCATGTTTTCTCTTCTTTATGATGACTTTCTGAATGACTGTATTCGTTATCTATCTATTTAAGAAACGCAAATGTTTTTGTTAGAACCTAGATATTTTTTAGGATTTTTCCTTCTCACCAACACGCTCAAACAGCGGAGAAAATAAATATGTTATTCAAAACTTTTGAAGCGATGTTAGAAAACTTGAGCCAAAAGTCCTCCCGTTGGTTGGCAGTTTGGAGAGGGGGGTGCCAGCTCAGGTGTCGTCCTCGTCATCTGACCGCGGTTCAAAATTACGAGGTCCGTCCCTAAATAGCCCTCGTGTTGCTTCAAAACGGGACGTCAATCTAACCTAACCTAACCGTTAGAAAACTTGAATGGACTATTTTCAAACCCATGAAATCCCATAATTTCACGAAAAATCAAATGAACACGCAAAAAAGTATAACTATTATTGAATGTTACAATAAATTATTTTATTCATGTTAATTTGATAATAAATTATCAGAGTGCAAAGTGTGTACACAGAATGTTATAAAATTCAACTGATACGTCCAGGTCGCGTTTCCGAGATTCTTATGTAACCTTACATAACATGGTTAAGAGGGAAAAAAATTTAAAAGTTAGGATCGAGATACATATTTTCATTGGGAAAAAAATAATCAAAGCATTTTTGTTTCCAAAAGGGATATCTGCATATGAGAAAGAAAAAATACATTAATTATTATTTTTTTCAGTTTCTGATAATCAGATCCTTTATATATTTTTCTAAAAGCTAATGGAATTAACCTATTTTAATGTAAAATATTTTAAAGCATTTTTCCTTTCTCATACGAAAGCTGTCTGAATTTTTGATGAAGCTGCTTCATATCTAATTTTGAAATCTTACTTTTCCTCTTTATATTTTGATCTATAATATGTTTTCATAGTCATTTAGGAATTATATTTTTAATTGACAAAAAACTCTCTATTTTTAAAAGAAGTTCATTTTCTGAAATAAATAAAAATATTAAAAAAAGGGTAAAAAATAATAGTAGACAACGAGAAGAAGTAAGAATCTGGTGAATGACTTCATCAGAGGCCAGACATTCATGCAGAATCAAAAATGGAATAGGTTTTCTGTAGAGGAAAAATACGTTAAGGTCTGAATTTAATATCCTCTTTTGGCCTGAACCTAAACCGGAATGTATTGGAAAAAAACATTTATCCACAAAGAAGAAATTAAAGACAATCTCCAGAACAAAGTGTAAAAAGAAGGAATTAAAATCTTACCTCTTATAACATATGTGGATTAATACCCTCGTTTGGTCTGAACCTAAACCGGAATGTATTGGAAAGAAAAACATTTATCCACAAATTCATTTTCTAAAGTAGTTAAAGGGACATGTTATGAACTGAATATATATATTCTCAAGTCAAAATTTTGAGATTAATTACAAACTTCAATGATTTTGCTAAAAATCAGCCTTTGTTGCTTGAAAACATTTTCATGCTTAGTGAAACACCTATTTGAGAAAGATAAATATTAATCTCAAGAAAAAAAAATTCTCAGCAATACAAAGTACAAGACTTAATATTATTCAATTGATACTAGATATGCTTGATAAAGAATCACTATTTAATTTTTAACGCTATAAACTTCTTCATTTATTATGTATGAAAAAGTTTTCTGCGATTCTTAGGTAAATAAAATAGCTTTATTTTATAGAATCATAAGGAACGCGTTTCTTAAATCTAAAGTATGTGCATATGAAAGCCACTATTTTGAATTAATTGTTTTAAGAAAGAAGTGGGTTTTGTCTCATAAAAAGTCCTGTTCTTTCTATTCATTCAACCATTTTTTATATCTGCGTCAGAATGGAAGTGCAGCACTTGTTAGCCATGCTATGTAGATCACTGCAAGTAGCAATCTGAAAAAATAACTTAGAGCGAACAGAGCTGGTGAGGCAACACATCGCAGCCAAATACCTGTAAAATTTCCTTAGTGGTTTTGCAGTAATTGGTGTAGAATTGCCACGCATCAACCTTTTGAATAGAGTTTGACATATTCCAGATGTGTACCAGGAACGAATCATGCCCTTCTGGTTTAACTATCCTGTATTGCTGTTTCGTCGCTCCAAGTAAGTTATATCGAATCTAACCAATGATAACCACATTCTCAGAGATTCTGGTTATTTAGTTCTCCTACATTTGATTTTCAGGTGATGCGCTGTCGTGGTTAGTCCTCCTCTGTATTCTTTCGGATGTTGGAAAACGACCTTCTGGTTTCACTATCCTGTATTGCTGTTTCGTCGCTCCAAGCAAATTATATCGAATCTAGCCAATGGTAACCACAATCTCAGAGATTCTGGTTATTTAGTTCTCCTACTTTTGATTTTCAGGTGATGCGTTGTCGTGGTTAGTCCTCCTCTGTATCCTTTCGGATGTTGGAAAATGAGAGAACTCTGCCTCATCTTTCACCAAATTCATGAGATCCATCAACATTTAATGGTTCTAACAAGTTTACTAGCCGTCTCCTCTGCTGATAATGCCTACAGTTTTTCATTTTCAGATTCTTTGCATCTATCAGCGTGTTCTTTGTTTCCCACACCACAATCAATGTATTTAAAACGTTTTAAAAATTTCTACAACTTTTTTTATGGAAAATGTTCATCACAAGCTTCACACAAAAGCGTTGAGTTTTTTTTTGTAATGCAGTGTATCTTTTCGGAAATGCACATTTTTTGCATCAAATTTTAAATATCGTAAATTGCCAATTATTTATAACTCAACCATTTTACAATACCAATAAAAGAAGTTTTTTTGTAAATTACATGTAAATATAATCGTGCATGTTATATAATCGTATTGCTGCTATCTATTAGCACGCTGGAACTATATATGCATTCTTCCTATTTGCATTAATTTCTGAACTGCTTCTCAATAGCAAACGAATCATGATCGGAGTAGGAAAGCTCGGTAAATATGCAATCCTCTATTGACATGCCTTTATTTAGTCCCATTTTTACCAATTTATCCAGATTGAAGAAATGGTATGCCAATATCATTGGACGAAAAGATGTTCCCTTTATGATCCTATTTTTAAGATGCTCACTGACTTAACAAGCGACCTCGAACACATAGCCCAAATTACTTTCCTGTCGTGTAATAATGAGATGTTAAAGCTATTGTAAGCGGATTGTTAGCACCTTGCGAAGACTTTGACATCATTTTCCGCTTTTACTTCTAATAAACGCCCAACCTTACTGCAACTTTCTTCGCTTTCAAACCACTTTCTTTCCAAATTCTTTCTCTAAATGATATCGAACTCATTATTACTTGCATTTTGATAGCCAATATTTTAAGAGTTTCATTAAATTATTTCATTTATCCGAAGTACCGAATTTTTTTAAAAGAAAGATATCACAGAAAATATTTTTTTTAAATATAAAATAATTTTCTTTTAACATAAATGGTTTTGCATGTGCTATGGAACTACTTATAGATATTCAAATGATGTATCATGATCTCTACGTTATTTTTTTATTGGATATGCGAAGTCAAAATATTTTTATGAGGTTTAATAAGCCTGTGACTGCTAATGCTTTTAAATTGACTCATAGTTTGAATAAGAGTTGCAATATTTTTCCATTTCCATTTGAACTACTAAACAATATGTCCGAATATAGACTTACCTTTGAATGAAAGATTGTATATTGTATGATTCAATTCAAATAACATTTCTTAAGGAAAAAACTTCTGCAATGTACTGAGGATTATCGAAGCAAATTAATAAACGCGGCAAATGAACACTCAGCGACCTTTCATAATAAATCCCACAGTTTTTAATTTGCACTGTTCTAAACGTAACATCAAAAATATTTAAAAATTAATTGAAATGAATTGTTTTAACTAATTAAAAATGAATTGAATCAAAAGTGCGAGCATTACGTAACTCATGATTAGGTGTGTAGTTTTAGGAAAACATGCTGTTAATGTGTTTTACATAATTTATTGAGAATTGTTTTGCGTTTAATTTAATTCAATAACATCTTCCGTAATTAATTATTCAAAAGGACAAGAAATAGGGAACGAAAACTTTTCGACACTGACTTCTTGCAAGAAATATTTCGTAAGAAAAAATATAAATAATTGCTCCAAGAACACTATATAATAGTCTGATTTTACGCAATTTTTATATAAATGCTCAATAATTGGTTAGGATATGAAATTAAGCAGTTTAAAATTGTCTTCTTTTCACGAAATCTTTCATCAGTCGCCTGAATCTCTGTAATTGCCAGCTTGCGAGGTTGCAAAGTTCGGAAGCGCTGTAAATAGTTCACCATATTTGTACTGTAGGGAAATAAATCATTGGGTGCATTGTTTCGTTACAAAAATACACAGATGGTTACGTATATCATTGACATTATTAGTGAAAAAATTTAAGAAACAGTAATTAATTATTAATTATTAATTTATTATTTATTCTATAATTAATAATTTATTATTTTAATATTTTAGACTCTTGAATTCAGTTTTTCTTAAAATCAATACCAGGTGGCGCCATACATATGAAATCAAAATTTTATTAAATAAATTGATTAATTGATAGTTAAGTTCTGAAAATCTCCAAACAGTGTATTGCCATCGAGAATACACAAGTGCCCAAAATTTCAAAAATCTAGCACATCAGGAAGTGAGTGAAAGAAAAACGATTACAAAATTCCATCTTTTTGAACATGAAACAAGTCATGTTATATAAAATGTGCAAATGAAAAAAAATCATCTTGCACATATTAGTTGACAACAAGGTATTTTTAGATGATGTTTTGAAAAGTGGCTCATAAAACAAACAGCTTCTATAGAGCTTCCAGATAGAATATAAACATCTTGTTTACATTCTATCTCTGCAGATTTTGCAGATAGAAACGTGAAACTTAGTTTGTACATAAATTAGTGTAAGAGGAACATTTTACTCACTGACTCTTTTACTCTATAGGGAATGCCTAAAAATTTAATTTTTTAAAAATTTTTTATCAACAACTTCCACAGAAGACAAACTGCTTTCATGAACATTCCCACCTTATTTGGTAGAAATTTATAGTTGGGAGTATATGTCTAGGTGCAACATTTAAAGAAATAAATGCTTGTTTCACTTTTTTGGGGCACTCTGTATATTATAGAGCCATTTCCTTCACTCTGTCTCTTCCTATTACTTTGTCATTAGGTATTCTATAAAATTACTGCTTAATTTTTTGGTTATCAAGTTTTTGGCTATCATCAGTTGCCATGTATTGTGATTTTAAATCTTCACATAAGACCAGTTTATTATTTTCTGTGAAGAGTAAGTTAAATAAAAACAGTTTTTCAAAACACTTTTACTAGTGTGTATAACGCAGAATTCTTTTATTTTAATTATTTTCGACTTTTTCTTTTTTAATTTATAATTCATTATTATAAATACTAGAAGATTGTGCCCGTCTAAGACGGGCTTTTGGTCCGCAAACCATATCTCAGAACTGATTGTTACAGATTTTCTCACAAAAGATGTAAAACAAAACCTCATTCACATTGGCAGACTTCTTAAGAAATAAGTGAAAAAAACAAACGAAAAACAAGATTAATGAATCACTTGGCTCTAATTTTCGTTTTCTTAATAACTTTACTTTTAACGATTACATTCGTTTGAACCGAGTAAAAATAATGAAAAATCGACTAACAGAAAAAATTGCATTACCAAATCTTTATTAATAACAAAGGAGAATGTGTGTTGGCGCTCTACAGGGCAGACTGCCGGACCTAGAGCTACGAAATTTGGCACAAACAAACTTTGGAGGGTGGAAATGTGCATCTTGGAGCACTTTTTTTGAAATTTTAATTGATTATAAATTAAGCGAAATTTTGACGTTCTTCTCAATAACTTCAAAAAATATTACAGCGTTAAAATCATTTTAATGCCATCTAGAAGTACAAAAAATTACCTTTTCAATGACAGTTGCTCTAAACTTTTTCTCTAATTTTTATAAATTTTTTGGAATAATTAACAACAATACTTTTCATTGTTGCAACGCAATTCAAACCGTTTTCATTGTTTAAACAAATATTTAATTGCGGGTTTCTCTTTCATTGTTAAAATTTGAGGTAATATTCCTATACGATTATCCGATCTGCTCGTTCTATAACGACGCAGACAAAAAGGGGGTATTTTAAGCCCCGCCAAAAGTTACAGACATCTCAGGGCTTTTCTATTATAGATTATATAAATTTTGACATTAATTTCTTTTTCAAATTCACTAGCTGGTGAAGCTATGTATATGGAAAAAAATTAATTATATTAATCGATTAAATGATAATTAAGTTCTGAAAATATTAATCTAGTGTAATGCCATCTAGAACACACAAGTATGGAAAATTTCAAAAATCTAGCTTCTCAGGAAGAAAGAGAAAAATTGATCCCAAAATTACGTCTTTATAAACAAGTCAAGTTATATAAAAATGTGGGGAAAAGTGCCATTTTAAATATGGAACTATTTAAGAAAATTCGTGTTTAAGTGGCCTGGCATGTTGTAAAATGGTATAATATTGTAATAGAATAAAAATTTTGAAATTTACATCATACACTAATTTAAAGAACTTTGTTATTTTAGACTATTGAAACTTTACTCCATATCACTGTAATCTCCCCGTGGTTGGAAACTAAAATTAATAATAACAAAACACATTTGAATTTAGTAAATCCTCAAGGTCCTTTAAATATAGATGAATATTTTTCTCAACATTTTCGACAATTTTTTATACCAAAAATAAAAGGCTCGTTTTCATAATTTAAATAAGGACAGATATTTTTTACGATTTAAAAATGCTTGTAAGCATTACATTTTTATTCATTTTTTCCAGATTTTTATTTGAAATAACACTGGAAAAGATTAGATTTTTACATACAAGCGCATGGTATTTTAGATATATTTTATTTCCTCCATTAAATTCTTTTCTTAAACTTTAAGGAAAAGCTAATAGTTTTTTTCCTTTTCCAATTTTGAGATTTGAAATCCATTGAAGAAAATATTTTAGCATGACTGAAAGATTATATTTCATTTCAAACGCGTTGAATTCTCAAAGGCTGATTTTTCCCTAAGGTGTTGAAAAATTAAAATCCCACATCACAAAAAAACTCCTTATTTTTTATTTTATTATTTCCTCCTTTTTTCCACCACGTTTCATTTTCCAAAGTATTTCGCTCGTCATGCTAAATGTACATATTGGAAATCGCTTTTATTAAAATCAGTTGAGCATTTATTCTTACAAACATCTTTTGAAATAAAATATGATTTGTTTAAAGAAATATTTTATCAGCATCACTTTAATGCAACCTACATTTTTATACGAATCTTTAATCATTTTCTATTTTTTTTTTCTTTTGAAAGAGTAAATACTTAAATAAATAGTTAAAAAAAATACTTACTTAAAAAATTACTTAAAAATTACTTAAAAACTAAATAATTACTTACAAAATAATTACTTAAAAAATACTTAATACTTAAAATAAATTTAGTATTTTAAAAACATAAAAAATAGAAATTAAACAACTAAATCGATGTTTCAATTCATTCACTAATTCACATTACTTAAGTATTTTCACCTTTAGAAATGTTTTGAAATTAAAAATTTTGTGTTCCTTCTTTTTTTATATTCTAAATGGTTAATATTAAGTTTTAAATAGTTATTACGCTTAATTAAAAACAGTATTCATTAAGTTTTATCTCATAGCTACTTGTCTTAATAATTCTGAAATCTAGTCAAAAATAAGTTAATGAAATTCATTGCGTTATTAGAACGGGATCAACGAAACTTAATAAAAGATCTCCTTGTTATATCATTAGTTTTAATATAAAGATTAAATATGCAAAAATAAAAATTTTCAAACATCAAACCTATGCCATGGAAAAGCAAAATTTTCTTTTAACGATATTAATATCTATACTGTAACCAAGTAAAGTTGAATTATTGGAATATAAATACATTCATGATAAAATTAGAGGTAAATAAAAAGCTTCATTTTGGACAGAGAAAATTCGTATAATGTCCTGTTATATATACTAGAAAACCAATTAATATTAAAAAGTAGCCTTTGGCTTCCGACTCAGTATTTTTTTTGTTGTTTTGTATATATTTCGGCGCCATTTTTCGAAACAGTAGCGTTGGGGCTTTTGTGATGTTCCTTTTGATGTTTTTTTCCGGGGCAGAAAGTAAGTTTCGTTGTCTTTTTCTTTCTCCTGCTTTTGTTTTAAAGGGATGTTGAAGTATTTTGATTAATTTTTTTTTATTTTCTCTCAATTTTGGGGTTACATAGAAACTATGTTCTTTGACCTGACATTCGGTTCCTCTACAGAAAATTATCACATTTCTGAATTTTAGAATCCCAGCAGGGGGTGACCTTTCACAAAGTCCATCTGCCAGATTCTTCTTCTTTTTTTTATTCATTTATTTTTGTTCCTATCACCGTCTTGATTTTGTCCTATGATAGGATTTTAATTTTGTTAACTGTTTTATTATAACTATTTTTTAACCCACCCTGTTATAACTTACTATTTTAATAAACTTGTGTCCCACATTATTTTTTAATGCCCATAGTTATTGTTCAACTTGTAAGGCAACAAAAGCCAAATTGTCTTCATCATTTGACAATGTAATTAGACTGAATTTAACATCAGAACTTAATTATTTTGGGATTCAAAGTCAGAAGAGTTTTTAACCTTCGGTCGGGCGCAATAGAAACGCTAACACGTTCGGACGCAACTCTTCTGTTAAATTAAAAGTTAAATTTTTGCTTAGGCTTAAGGAAAGGCTTATCAAACTGAACTATTGGGTCATACAAAGCTATATTTGCGTTTTTAAATAGTTGTTTTGCATTTCAACTAACAAAATATCCAGGAAATCAGGAGGGAGTTGACGTTTGTTTTCCTGTAAGGTTCCTTAGAAATGACGATTATTGTTGTCGACAGCGTGAAATAATTCGGTATTTTTGAAACAATAGATTGGAAATAACCAATATCGTTGAATTAGGGACTGGGACACAGGTATACGAACTTTTGCAGGTATATAAAAAGAAATATTGAGTAACATTTGGGAAATTAAAAATATATACACAATCGGGGCGACTCATCTACCAGAATAACGTGCCCCTCACGTACATTAAAAGAGCGCTATAGAAAAAATCACGATACCTTAGTGTGAGTGGTAGGGAGCCAGGAAGCTACTAGAGGTCCCACACCTTTCTCGGCAAAACCCGCACTTAGGCACAAAAAAATATGGGTACTTCATCTCACAGATTAGATGTTCCAGTCGGAAGATTAAGGATTAACGGCAAGTATGCAACATTCACGTAAACCAATAGCAAATAATTATCTCGACTTTGTTAGCTTTATAAAAAATACATTTTGTTGATTTCTGCATTGTTTTAACCAGCTTTACAATTTCGCAAGTGTGACTTGATAAAAGAATATATAGAAAGGTTTGGTTTGATAGGATGTTATGGCAAAGGAACTTTCTGCTATGCCTACACTAGCCCAAAGTCAGGTAGTCACGGACTTTATAAAATTCATAATACAGAAAAAGAAAAGTAAAGGCAGAATATTTAAATTCTAAAATCTAGAGTACGCAGAAAGAAAAATCATAGCAAAAATTATAATTGAAACAGTAATTATTTTAACGTCTGCAATATGCAATAATCCAACAAGCATAGCATAGTTTATTTCGAAACACCATTTTGCAAATAAGAAAAATTTTGCAATGTCAGATTATAGTTTAAATTCTTATCAAATAATTACTGAAAAATCGAAATTGTTTTAAAATAAACGATTGCTGAAATATTCCATTTAAAACGTTCACTGTAAAGATTCTCCCTGCCCCACTTCAGATGCCCATTGTACTTGAGTGTCTGAAGACTAGACAGTAATCTGGAAACTGTGAACGACGCAAAATAGACCTCATTACGAACGTCTCAAGCTTCGAACCACCACAAAGAATTATTCCGCCCTGCCTAAGCAAATGTCCAAACTGCCGCAGGAAGTAATACCTGTACTGTGATTTGCGCAAAGTGGTCCCTATTACAAGATGCCCATGCACAGACTCCCTTACAAAGGGGTCTGTCCTTCCATTGGCGATGAGACGAGCTTTACAACGATTTCTGTTCCTCCAGGGGAAGCGAGAACCCGCTTACTTATGTAGCGACTTCCCATCCTCGTGCTCGATTTGACCCTCACCATGGAACCACAGATAAGGTCATCAGTGATGGAGCAGTTAACAAGCGCAAAGTCCATTATTGTCACATTCAACTTACTCGATTAACTTCTCATTTTCTTACTAAAGGTGGCCTAACGTCGTATATATGTTTGATGTTAAAATATCATTTGATTTTGGCATTAAAAATATATTTTGCGTTATATTTTGCGTGTTAAATCTACTTTAATAATTAGCAAGAAGATGGTAAGAATAAAGCTCTTCATATCAAGCTCTGTTTCTTCCACGAAACAATTAGAAAATCATGTTAATATGGATATAGAATAATAAACCGAACTGAAAAATAAAATTATTAATATGAATTCAAATGAGAATATAAAACGTTTCAATTATTTTTATTCCTCTCATTTTGATAAAGAAGCACTATGCTGCTTGCATTTGGAAAAAGTTCCTTTTTACTTTCC
>BGPR01028262.1:0-19741 GCA_013235015.1 Araneus ventricosus | reverse complement strand
CTTTGTTAGGCCATTGTGGATGTGTATCGAATCTGTAACGCAATCGGTCAAAGGGAGTAGGTCAGAAACATCTAGTCTTCGTTTTAAAAACCTAAGACTAGCACTTTTGGACGATTTTACTACAAAAGGGATGGCAGGTAATGAATAAGATGCATGCTTTTTCGGAGTCCTCTGTTAGGTCATTGTAGATGTGTATTAAATCTGAAACCCAATCGGACAAAGGGAATAGGTCAAAAACCTATAGTGTTCGTTTCAAAAACCTGAGACTAGCACTTTTGGACTAATTTAATACGGAAAGGGGTGACTGGCAATGAGTAAGATGCGGGCTTTTCCGGAGTCCTTTGTTAGATCAGGACCTCCGGCTAATTAGGCGAAATTTTTTAGTTAGTCTTTTCTAGTTAATCCTTACAATAAATCAATAAATGATAATAAAATGTTTGCATATACTGCTAAGCAAAATGTAAACATCTTCCCTTCCATTTTTCACTTCATCCCTATTTTGGTGAAATAAACTCCGACCGGCTCATGCGTAAAAGTGGGAACGTTTCCGTAACTGAGAATAATCAGTACTCGGAAAAAAAAGAGTGTCATATTGCGTCATCATGTAAGAAATTTGAAGGGAAAATGTTCCTGCAGCGTTTTTTTTTCTTTTTATATCGTATTTATAAATCGAGATGAGAATAGCTCAACCGTTAAATTGAGGTTTTATGCCCTATGATAAACTGAATATACATCTTGGATTGAAACAAAGGATGTTTGAACTTAAATTTAATTACTTATCTCAATCCGAAATCTGGCAACTATTTATTTTTAAAAGAATCGATTTCGGAAAAAAAATCGAAATCAAATACATTTTTGGGCAAATTGGAATAAAAAGTTGTAAATTTTGATTTGTGCTTTGATCTGAGATGTGATTCTTCTTCAATTATTTTACTGTGCAGGAAGAAATAATCCTTCGAACTTAAATGTTTTTCTCTGTTCTGGAATGCGAAATATTTCTTAAAAAATAAATCCCATCCGTTCAGTCCCGATATTTTATTCTTCTAATTTGCTCATTAAATGTGATTACTTATTTTTCAGCTAAATGGAAAACAATTTCTTATTTCCAATCCATTTACACGGCGTGTTTTTACTTCTTTCAATGAAAAACAGAATTCTCTTGTAGTACAAGGTAATTGTGTGTCTTAGTTCTATATAAATTTCTTCCCAAATATAAGTTAAAGACAAATAAAAATCTCTCTCCGCATTTAACATTTCACAATTTTGCCACTGCACTTTCAATTAAATATTTTTATAATAATTGCTTTGTCTCTGTCGCCATTGCTTATCGCAGTACGTGGTGCTTGTAATCTGTATCATATGATGCCTTCATATAAATTATTTGGAATTTAATCGCTGGATCGACTCTACATTACTTTTCTACTACCTTTACACATATCGTCGGTATACTGTTAAAAGTGACGAAGTCCAAAGAAATAAAAAAAAATGATGCAAAAAGTTCTTGTTTTAAAATGCCACGCATGTAACGAAAAATTACGCATGTCAATATATCGTCAGTGTTTGCGTTTTATTAATCGATAGATGACAGCGGACTGTAATTAATTAAAACAAAAAATCTTTATACAAGTATAATCTGGATCATATGTTGCCTTCATATAAATAATTTAGAATGGAATTGCTGGATCGACTCTACATTACTTTTCTACTACCTTTTACACATATCGTCGGTATATTGCTAAAAATGACCAAGTCAAAAGAAAAAAAAATGATTCAAGATGTTCTTGTTTTAAAATGCGGCGTATGTAACAGGTAAAATCATGTATGTCAATATATCGTCAGTGCTTGCGTTTTATTAGTCGATAGATGACAGCGGACTGTAATTAATTAAAACAAAGAATCTTTATACAAGTATAAAAGGTTTGTTAGAATTACTGGTTACCTGAAAGCAGAAATGCGTTTCGCACGCAAGAGATGGTTAATGCGGTGAGAAGCATAATATATAAATAAATGTTGTTCATGCTGAAGCTGGAATGCTTACAAACACGCACAAAAATTTCAACCAAGTGAAACTCTGAGAGAGACGCAAGGTGGTGGTGTCGCCGAAGAGTTGCTCTTAAGCCGGCCATTTATTTCACAGATAAACTGGATATTTTGGAACGCGAGAAGGAAAAAGCCATCAAAATCTTGGAAATCAGCCAAATGGCTTGTGGTGGCTGGAATTCCGTCTGGACTGAAATCGGAGCGTAAACACTGGAGTTTAAAGTCTCTCTTCAGAGAGACCCTGAAAGAAGCTAGCGAAAAGAACAATGGCTTGCGTAGATTGAAGCCTCGGTTTGAGGGTAGCATAAATTAAAATCTGCCGACTGGAGAAAATCGAAGAGCGCTTGACAAGCAGCTGTAGAGAGGGAAAGAAGATCGCTCCCCCTACCTTCTTTCAGAGTTAGCGTCCTTTTAAATACAAGTGAATGTCGTCCCTGTATTTTTCCATTAAAATGAGTAAAAAAAATGGGTTTAGGACAAATGGCATGGCTATACTTCAAGTAAATGGCCGGCCTTAAGTTAAAAACAGATCCAAGCTAGGAAGTTGGTGCGCACTGTCAGTGTACGAGTCCCAAGTCCAATCAATCGGTACGGGTGCCGCACAGGCATCAGGCACGGGGACTTGGGGCGGCGTTCTGTCAGTGTACGAAATATGCAGTACTTACAATGATTATTTGCGAAGTTTGTTAGGGCCGCGGTGGCCTAGTGGTAAGGTCTCGGCTTCCCTAGCCGGAGAGTTCCAGGTTAAAATCCGATTGCACTGAATTGAATATCCGACGTGCTTGGGGCCCGTTGCACTTTCAGTCATACGTAGTGGCCAAACGCACTCCAGCTGGTATGGTACGGAAAATTGGATCGGGGGTGCCAGCTCAACTGCCGTCCTTTACATCCGATCGAGGTCCGTCCCAAAACAGCCTTCGTGTTGTTTCAAAATGGGACGTTAATATAACTAAATTAATTTAAGTTTATTGTTTCTTATTCTACGAATTTCATTTAAAATTGAATAAGAGTTTATAAAATCGGCGTGTAACAAACGACACGACACGTAAAATATAAAGTGTAACAAAATAAGTTTGAATTACACACGCATCCCCTATAAATTGCATTTCTTTTAAACTGAAATCTCCCAGAATAGTGCATTTAATTACGTAGTGTACACCGCTTTTAACTAAATAACAATAAAATATTTTTGCATTCCCGAGTTTAGTAACGTTACATCATTAATAGAGATCTCAAGTCCTTATTATGGATAGCAAGCACTCCCAGATCCATCTACCGAACAAAATAAGAAAAGCTTTATAAGGACCCTAAGGGAAGAAATTTAATAATTAGAAAGTCATTGGCTGTTCGTTTCAGGCAGTTTGTGATTAAACTATATTTGCTATCAGCATTTTCTCAGATAAGTCGAGGTTCTTATCTTTCAACTAATGATAACTCTTGAGAGGAAAACTCTAGGATTGCCGTAATTTGGTTGCCTTGATCTTTTCGGTTTAATAAGGTTGGGTATTTCATTAGCTTGTTTAATGGAAAATTGGTTTTCACTGAAGTTTAGAGAATCCCATAGAGAATTTAAAAGAAAATGGAAGTTCCATTCGTATTTGAGAAGATACGGTATTTCGAAAATGCAAACATTTAATTGGTATTTTAATACATTTATAAATTAGAAAAAAAACTATGTTTAAATGTTACGATGACTTGGTTGCGAGGTTTTTACGATAAAAAAATCTAATTATTTTTCTTCTTTCATTACAGATGGGGATTTAAAAATGCTTTTATGATTATTTCATTTTTCAAATGGTGTAATTGAATGCATTATGAAGTAATTAGGTTCTAACTAGCTGCATGGCCCGGCGTTGCACGGGCAATCTTGAATAATGGGATATTCCCGGGCGGAGAGAAGTGAGATCATGTGAGGCCTTGGGATCCATGTTTTCATATGTCCGGCTCCGTTTTTTCAACAAATAATGTCACTTACTTTCCCCAACAAATGTAAATATTCTTTCAAATCTAGTCTTTTTATTACTAATTCTCATATGCCCGCCTTCGGTTTATTTTTTTGCACATATTGTCGTTAACGTAAACGTTACGTTTCCCCCAAAACGTAAAAAATCCTTTGAATCCTATATTGTTTAATTAAAATTTTTAAATCCAACCTTTTAATTACCTTATAGTTAATAACCCAGCATTTCTCGTTTGGAATTATTGATTTTATCTAAAAAGTAGAAAGACTATGAATATATTCTTTAAACAACTTAGCGTAAATAACTGAAATGATTTATTATTGAAACATTTTACGTTTTCGTATTCGAAATACACAAAGAAAAGGTATTTTTATCGTAAACAAATTTAACTTCGAGATGTTGATGAATTTCATGTTTTAGAATTCCCTAAATGTTAAAAACCCTATTTAGAATTAAACTCTCTGACTGTTTTTTAACATGATAACTCAGAAAAAAAGCAGTCTAGACGGTTGAAATTTAGTGTATTGCCTTTACACCAAAATTATATATGTCTATCAAATTTTGATAAATACATCACCGTGAAGTCTGTCTGTCTGCTCGCGCTAATGCATGTGGGCACGACAACTCGTTTAACCCATCGATCACGAGCTAGGTAAAATTTGGAATATGGTTTTATTACAAGATTTGTGGATCTGAGTAAAAATTTGAACAAAATCAGCCAAAAGGTCAACTATTTATCGGTCGATGCAACTCGTGTGTACGTGAGCTGGGCAAGTCAAAAACATATCTAGATACGTAAATAAAATTTATTATAAGGTATCGACACCAAAATTGTAGATCTCAAAGTTTGGATGCAGTCGGTTTAAAGAAAGAGCTACAAATTAGTTTTTCGATTTTTTTCACTATTCTACGAATATGCGCCAAATATTTAGAAACGACGAATACTCTGGATGGTTTACTTGGCTTGCGGTTCCTTTCATTTTAATTTTGAAGAAGGAAAAGCACTTCTTAAATATGTTTCTTCTTATGAAATTAAACATTTTTGAATTTCTTTCTGTAAGGTGAAGGGAAGAAGAAGGTCAAGAATACAAAACGGATCCTCGATTTCCCCCCCTGTGCTACAAACCTAACACAGTACAGTCCGACCTCGAAAATCCGGAAACCTCCTAAAATTGGACGATTTTTTTCAATTCATGACGAGAAAAAAATTATCTAAATAAATTTGAAACTAGAACGCTTGAGGCATGATGCGGAAATTCCAGTCATTTTAACTATTTTAAACTACTATTTTTTTTCTTTGTATCACTTTTTAATGTCTCTTTATGTTTTTATTGTTAAAAATGTGTTTTTATAAGGAGTTGTTGGAATTGACGTCAACGTGTAGATCAGCATACGTGTCGATTGGTTGCGCATGTGCAAACGTCAGAGGCGTTACCAAGGCATCCATTTGCCGTTGCCTTGCGACTCCCGGGTCTGTTCTGAAGACTTCTGCACATGCGCGCTTAATTATGACGTAACTTACCTACACGGCGACATCAGAACTTTGATATCTCTATTGGTTTAAGTAAGATGTCTAAAATCCGGAAATTTCCGAAATCCGGACCTTCCAAACTCCCGAGCTGTCCAGAATTCCGAGGTTGCACACGTCAATATTGTGTAAGCAAGAAGACTTACTCTGATTTACTTAAGGATAGATTCTTCTATTTCGATTTTGGAGAAGTGAAAGCACTTGTTCTTAAGAAACAAATCTTGCAACGAAATTTCAATCCTGGTCTTATATTTCAAATACTAGAGTTCAATGCGGCTTTATCTATTATTTTTAGATGGTTTGTATCTCAAGGCACAGAAAGTCGCTTGAAATGTGGACGATTGGAATTGAATCAATGTTTGTAGCTGACAGGACTCTTCTTCAAAAATTTATGTACGATTAAAAATCTTTTCTGTAAATAGCTAATAAATTATTTTCATTATAAAGGACATTTTTTTAGTGTGCTGCTACAATCTGTTCCCAATTTCTTTATGAAACTATGGCGAAGAATTAATGAATTACTTGTGTGAGTTGTTTTTTTTTTTCTGCATTTATGTATTTGTAACACTCCCTTTATGAAATTTCACATTATAGTACAGAATAATAGGATTATACAGTTACTTATTCTAGAATTATTTCTCATTTAAGAGGAGAATTAAGCATATTTTTATTCTTGATATCGAAAGTATTTTTTGTAACTCAAATTATTGTTTTTAATGAGAATTAGCAATTGCCATAGATAAAAACATTTTTATTTCTTCTCTTCTACCGGTCATTATACATAATAACCGATGTATTACATTGAACGTAACATATATATAGTGAGTGGCAACTCAAGATGATAATTCAAGAAAGATGCATGCGATGCGTTACCAGGAGAGTTGAACACCTTTTTGCGTATGTAGCGGCTATATCAATATGTCCATAAAATTGAACAACTATTACATAAAATATATTGGTTTACTCAGAATATTGTATATTAGTGTTTAAAACTAAATTCTATTTAAATACGTCACTAACATTTAAAGCACATTAAGATTATACTGTGGACTAACAACAAGATTAGCATCACACTGTGGACAATATATCTTTATCTTAAATAACTTTTTAAGATATGCACTCGTCCTTCTTTAATATTCATTCTTAGAGGAATATAAATTTTAAAACTAATTAAACGATCACATATAACACTCTTTCGATTTTTTTCTCTATCAGGATATTTAAGCAAGAAAAATTTTTTAGCTGCCCTTCCTAAAGATGCGTAATCTTCGCTTTCAGATTCGATATATATATATATTTAAAGAAGGGCGAATTTCTCTTGTTTTACTGAAAGAAGGTTAATGAGTACCGTCAACGGTTTCTTTAATTAACGTGTCTTAGAGAGTTAAATTACTACCGGCGTCTAGAAAAGGAACCTGAAGCAGCATTCGATTTTCCCCCTTGATGGAGAAAGTTCTGCTTTGGGAACAGCCGCGTGCATTTAATGAAAACATTTTTATCTCCATGCTTGTTGATATTGCACAAGTCCAATATGCAGTGGCTGTCAACCGATAAATTGGGGTTCTTCCTTAATTTTACTTGGAATGTTGGAGAAAGAATTCCAATAGAAGCTGTATATTTCCTAACCTTTAAAAAATAGATAATTATTCTCTTAATACAGTTAAACTAAAATAATGTTACTAATTTCAAGTTATCTTATTATTTAGAAAGTTTTCTTCCTTTGGAAATATTTCTGATAATATTATTCTTAAAGACTTTAAATGAATGTTAACTTGGTAGTTCATCTTACAGGCAGGGAGGATATTATTTGATTATGCTACCTCAAAATTCATGTTGTAGACCTCCCTGAGTCTGAAATGCACATGAAAAGAATTATAACTTTGTGACCATTTGTATGCTTCTGATCATGATAGTTAAAAAACACAAAAATCAAGATGAATGAAACTAGATATGTGGCATTAGCATCAAGATTGTACTTTATTAAATTATGTACTTTTTATTAAATTTTGGATTCGATGGCTTGCTCAACACGTTACCCAGGTACTAAACTAAAAGATGATGATACGTAATGAAGAAAAAGAGATGAACTTCGGTGCTATTTTTAACTTATAATATTAAAGTGTAATAAAATTTTATAAAATTCCAAGAGCATTACATAAATATTTACGGATTTCACAAAATTAAGAATCATGTTTATTCTTTGAAATACTAATGTTTTCCAACGATATTTTTGTAAAATACTAGAAAATCACCCGTCATGGTATGACGGGTACAAATTGCCTCTTCATTCGAGAGATTTCCCGTCAAATCTGACGTGTTTAGATAAATATATATGCGAGAGAAATGTTTAACATTGATTGAAAACAAATAAAATAAACATATGTATTATGACAAGAAATATTTTTTATTTACATATTATTTACATATTTCTTTATTCAAAAAACCTCTTGGTAAACAACATTCAGATTGATTGATTTGAGGGTTTGTTTTGGGATTGTTAGCTGCAAAGGCTATCATCACCGTATTCACAAAAGGTTCAAATTAAAAAATGTCAAAAAACTTCAGGTTCTGGAGGAAAAAATGAAGATTCTGTTTATTTTCAAAGACTTTGCTTGTGACTTCCTTAAATCTATAGGTTGCTGAAGAAACAAGTCCAAGTTTGTACCAGAGATAACCACGAATGGTTGAATACCTAGAGCAGTGAAGTAAAATATGATCCAGATTGTTCAAAACGCTGCATGTATTACACATTGGATTGTCTGAAAGATTAAATTTATTCAAACGGCCTGGGGTTATTAATGTTTTACTAAAAATTCCGGCGCAAATTATGTCTTCTCTTCTGTTCTTTGTCCATTTGAAGATGGATATGATGTCTGGGATTTCACCAATTTCTTCATAACATTTACTATCTCTGTAATTTCCTGAAGTTCTTTTTTTAGAGTTGAGCTTCATATAGGAAAGAATATCCTCTGACGCAATCCAGTTCATGTATGGGCTATGTTCGGAAACTAATTTTGCGATAAAATCCGTCTTCTCATTCCATAAAATTGTAGAGTGTCCTGGGATCCAAAGTAAAGTAATATGATTGTTTGTTAGAGATTTTTCCACTTGTGAACAAGCTTATGGATCACCGGCGGAGATTTAGATGAAAAATTTTGTAAAGCTAGCTGTAAGAAAAAGTAATGGCTTGTCTGGAATAGCAAGATCGTCAATGGCCTGGCAGATGGCCAGCTAAACAACATTCAGTGTGAAGTATTTTTCGTAGGTAAACAATTTTTCTTGTACTTCAGATGTCTTTGTGTAAATTTTAACGTTGCCAAAAAAATATTATCAAATTATATCATCACGATTGCACTACATAATTAGACGCATTATGGCGTCCAAACTATATCACGCGCTTGATATACCACTGACGTAATTTACTACTTAAATTAACATGAAATATATGATTAATATAATTTAAAATTTCTCGGGAACTATTGATCATAGCGAGATAAATTTTGTATCAATGGATAGAAAATTTTATTTCACTATTTTAGAGCTATTAAATTTAAAATTAAAACGACAATTACTCTTTTAAATTTAAAATTACTGAAATTTAGGTTCTCTAACAGTGAAACAATGCTGTTTAACGCCTCTCAGTGCTATGGCGCGAGTTTTATGGTTGGTGATGTTAGAGCGTTACCGAGAGATCTGGGCTATTATATTAGTAATTCTCTGAATGATTTTGTACGCCATTTTAGAATTTAAAATTTTATCTATTAAATAATCCCAGTTTTATTGCAAATATATTTTTCCTCAGATTACTGCATTGTTTTTGAAAATACAGTTTTAATTATAGACAAGACAACGTACACGGAAATAAATATGCTGCATGCAAATAAAAATAAGCAGACCCAAATGAGTGAATTCGCGTGTGATTAAACTCAATAACTTTAAATGAATTTAATTTCATAATTTTATTTAGATAATTTTAAAGTACAGTAAAGCTGAAAATGAAAGGATTAGTGTTAGAAGAAACTAAAATTTGTTATTCATTACACCGGATTTTATCTCTCATCCACAGGTCAAAACAAGCAACAAAGCAGCAACTGTTGAAAATCAAGTTAATCCTATTTAATAACATACTTCTACACGTTCTTTTCTTTTTCACGTATGTTCCACACGGCATATACACGATTAGAAATTATCTGCCTTTTCACGTTTTTTTTGTGGAATTAAGCTAAACGAAATGTACATGCTAGCTTCCTCATGGAAGCGTTATACTTATCATTTCCGCTTTATATCGTATCCCAATAGTAATAAGACACCATTAACCTGTTACATTCCCTTTTCCTCAAAGAAATAATATTTGCTAAAAACTTTTCTCGAAACTGTCGCTAATACCACCAATTCCCTTTGAAGACGCACGAGGTTGTTTGTCAGTGCATAATTGCGTAGCGGAAAAGAAGGTATTTGAATAGCATTATGTGAAGATTCTGAAAATGAAAATGGAATTATTCTTGAAAGAATGGATTTCCTCCTCCTCTTTTCCTCAATTTTTTTTATTGAAGAATTTTATTATATCCAGCCGATGTCTGGGAGTTTCATTTCTGTGAAAATGATAGTTGATTCATACAAAGAAATTTCAATATTTTTGATTCTCGGACATCAGCTTTAGAAAGATAAAATATTATAATCATCAAAATTTGATCTCAATATTCGGATGAATCTTCACGTTTTATACTTCCCACAGTCAGGAAAACACATTTTTGGTATTATATCTTTATGTTTGTGGATACGATAAGTCAAAAACCCAAACAGCTAGACCAGGGGCCCCCAACCTTTTATCCCTCGCATACCCCTTGATTCTTCTTTTTGTTTTCGTGTACCCCCACTATCATATCCAACTCCTCCCCAAGCATCCGTCCATGCAAAGAAGTTTTTATCAATAATGTTACGGTTAGCTTAAGTTAGCATAAAAGTGAAATGACTCGAATTAATAACACTTGCAGAACTTATTTTTGTTTCTACATTTTATTCCATTTTTACAATAGTATTAGTTTCACGCCAAAGCAAATGAAATCAGTATTATAATTATTTAATTTTAACTTATAAGGATAACTAAAAATTACACTTTGTAATAATTACCTATTCAAGTGATAGTATTCACTTGAAAAAACAAAATTATCCAACTTTTTTAATCCCTTGTTGTTTTCTTGTTTCCGCCATTAACAATTTTTATTTCGTGTACCTCCGAAAGATACTTCGCGTACCTCCAGGGGTACGCGTACCACCTCTGAACTAGACGAACGAAATTTGAAATACATGCTGTACACCAAAACTGAACATTTCTAATAACTTATGTTAGAATTCTGACAAAGGGAAATCTGTCTTTCTGTCCGATCATGTGTTTGTGAACACGATAGCTCAAGCATGTTACTATCTAGATGGATAAAGTTTGGCATATTGTTCTATTAGATATTTGCCAAATTTCGTACTAAATCGATCGTCGGATTGACTGTCTCTCTGTATATCTGTTCTTGCGAATGTGAAAGCAGTAACGCAAAATCGCAATTCAATATTTTTGCTTTCTCGTACATCATCTTTAGAAAGATAAAATATTGTAATAATAAAAATTACACCTCTATATTCGGATGAATATTCACGTTTTAGGCGTCCGAGAGTGAGAAAAACACATTTTTGGAATTATATCTGTCTGTATATCACTCAAAAGCGCAACCAGATAAACGGATAAAATTTGATATGCAATTTTTGCATCAAACTTGCACATTCAGGATTTGAAAAATTGGAAATTGTCGTAAATGTTGGCTAAAATGTAATGAATTGAATAAACAATTTCAAAAATTAAAATTCAAGAAAAAATCAACAACTTAACTCAATTTCTACCGGCGAAATAAAAATTTTGAAAAAAAATAGCTTCGACTAAAATATTTTAACTCAAACAATTTTAAAATATATTATAAAACCTGCCGAATCTAACACAGTAGATTTACTACTTTTTAAGTTTGGTGCTTTTTATTCCTGATAAGTTACTTTATTTTAGATTCTTTTTATTAAATAAAAAATTCTTTTCGTATAAATTAGGTACTAAAAAGACTAGTTGAAATTCAATTAATCGCAAAGACTTTTAAACTCCAATCAACTATCATGAGATATAATGAATCGTGTATCAATATTGTAAGTAAAATCTATCTAGTATATTCCATCTATGTTATACTCTTAATTCACTTACAGTACTCTCTATTTTCTAGTTTATCTTTTTTCATGCAAAGGAAATATAGACGTTCGCACAATTCTATTTTATTTACTTATAAACATTTGCGCTTTCCTCAAAAATAAATTCCCTAACTATTGTTTCTATTGCCCCCCTAGTCAAAGAAAGAAGCATGTGGTTTTCATGCAGAAACATATGTCTCTCTATAAGAAAAGTAGTCTGTTAACCTGTTGCATTGTCATTACAAAACGCACCATCAAATCAATCAGGGAATTGTCACTACTTTTAGTATTAAAAATGCGCAAGAAAAAAAACCACTACATCTGGCCTTTACAGCCCATTTCAGAATCATTTATGTCGTAAGGAGTGGTAAAATTACATGCAACATGTGTCAGACACATTTTGCTATAAAAATAGGGGCCTTGCAATGTACATGAGCCTATTTTCCCTTGTTCAGTGTGGATTGAACAGGACACAACTGAATTCCGAAGGGGATGTTCTAAATATTCTCTTCATTCTTAATCATTTCTGAAGGTTACCAGTTTTGGATGCAACAGGTTAATTTATGACGCTTGTAAAGGAGACCCTTTTTGTAGAAAAAAATTGTGAAGAATTACTATCCAAAAAGTTTATCAAATAGCTAGTAAAGCGAATATAAATATCCACTGCAAATTTCCTTTCCTGAGTATGCTGCTCCACTTTATTTTATAATTAAATAAATTGCTTGAATATAGTGGGCAAAATTACATTGAAAAGAAAATTATTATAATTAACCCCTACTAACAATTGAAAAAATTCCATTATATTCTCCATACAGGACTGTATCATTTAACTAGCGACCCCCGTTCTACCCGTGGGTCACGCCCAGTGGGCGTTCGACCACCCACTGTGAGGAGAAAAAGGGGCAGAAGGCGGACGAGTCCATTTCACCAATCCATATGTCAACAAAACTTTCGTATACAAAGGTAATAAGATTTTGAGGGTCTCTAGCAGTCAGAGGGGTATACTCCAAATACTTCATTGCACTACGAAGCACAAAATGTTCCTTGTCTATTCTTCATGTGTGTCTATATTCTTGCTTATACGAACGCAATAACTACTCGATATATAAATTAATGAAACTACCTATTCTACCTAATCACTTGAATTGTAGATATGGATCAGAAAAGGGGGAAGAAATCCCAAATATTCCATATACTTTACTGTACTATGAAGTAAAAAATTATCTATATTGTGTTAATATGCTAGAAAGTCGAGAGAAGAAAATTCTTGCTCATTTTCAATATTTTCGTTAAAACATTTAGGTATACAACGTACACAATGAATAAAACTTCTTTGCAAAAACCTTTTATTCTCATACGGAATATTAATCGAGTTATATATCATTTTTGAAAGAATTATAAGAATCCACACGGTGAGAGTAATATTGTTACAGACCTACCGCGAATCAACTTTCATGCAAAAATTCCAATGGTACATGTTATGAAATAGCGCTAAATACGAAATTTCTTAATCACTTCATCAAACGTTTAAACGCCATTTATTTGGAGTTGGCAAAAAGAATGATAATTTCCCATGAATTTTAATGAGAACGGGATCGTTCATTGCAGTGAACATATGAGTAATGAACGAAGGAATGAATAACATAACATAACATAACATAACATAACATAACATAACATAACATAACATAACATAACCTCCTGTTCCCATGTCTATAGTCCTTATGACTCTTTATAAGCGGTTTGACATATCATGCATATCATTTAATATTTAATTTTAATTGTCTTACGTTTTTTTACCACCCAGACGCGCGATGGATTCTTAAGTTAAAACGGCGCGGTTCATTTAGTATGCCCCACGTCAGCAAGAATTGATTCGCTTTGAGATGAGTTGTTATCAGGAATAAATGGAAATTTATGCTTAAAGAGAAAAAAAGAATGAATGTAATGAAATATCCAGTTATACCGTTTAAAACAATCTGTTCTTATTTGTTCTAAAATAATATTTAGTCTATTTATTGGAAGTAGAATTTTTGATTCACAAAACCTGTGGCCATAGATTCTTCCCGTCACTTATCCGTCGTGTATATTCTAGAAATTATGTAGCGAAAATTCATTTTGTGTCGTTAATACTTAGTAGGCTGAAACTCATCTATAACATGTGTAAAAGATATTTAATTAAAAAAACTAGGATGAAGTAATATTTTCGAAGCTATGAGAGAGAAACTGGGAAATACACACCGAGTATTTTCCATTTTTATGCTTTGAATCAGGTAAAATAAACTGCCTTGGTTATTAAAGAAGATAATTTGAATTACAAGTCAAAGCATTTCGAACCATACTTCTCATGATTATCTTACGTTGTTGAAGTAATAAAATTCCATTTACCATCCATGATTAAGAATACAAAAACATTACTTAATTAAATGAAATTCTTTTCCTTATATATTGTTCGCAGGAAAAAAAACATCCGATTCTCTCGGAAATAAATAACATTATTCAGCAAAAGTCTGTTCAACCTTCGTTACCAAATCCCATTTAGGCTAATAAAACCGGACGCACAGTCTACTGATTTTCGATAACATTTCCCGGATTCTTAATTATTTTGGGAATATCCCGCGTTGCACGCAATGGGGAGCACCAATAAAAGGCGAATGCAGCCATGATTAATGGACAAAATTGTATACGTTGGTATGTGTTTATGAGTGGGTGGGGAAATTAGTTCACTGTTGTAGTGCGTAACTGGATTTAGTTAACGTTATTCTTCTTTGTTGTTATCCTGGAACCTAACCCGTAGAATAAATTCTTTTCTATTTTTCTGGAGCTTGATTTTATCGCTTGAAGGACTCTATCAGATAAACTTGCAGCTTATTAACGAATATAAAATACACTATATGCCCAAAAGTATCCGGACACTTGCAGATTTTCACATTTTTTAGAATTTCTCCGGAATGGTTTAACCGACTGCCTTAAAACTTCGAACATGTAAAGAATAGACAACAACTCACATTTTACGTTGAAGATTCGGTCCTGAGGGCAATTAGGGAGCCGTCTACAAACTGATGAAGACAAAAACGTTTTTGGTCCACCCCGCTTCACAGAATACTGATAACAAGATGAAACTTTTAGAAATAGTAATGTTTAATGTGCATAATATTTACAGGAATTTTTGTAAACTCAGCGCAAATATTTGGGAAGATATAAAGGTTTTCTTAAAAAATCTCAAATTTTCCCACCTGTTTTCTGCTTATAACATGCAGAGTTTTCTGTTATATTATGCGACACTTACAGAAAAGATGACATTATGTAAGGGAAGCATTTGTGTAAAACTTTGGAAAAGAATTGTTGAATATTAGAGGAATTATGAGCAATTTTAGTAAATAGTGTTTTACTGCGCATGCGCGAAACATAGTGTAATTTTTCTTTCACAACTTTAAAGCCAGATATATAGGGCAACTTATATAAAAACATTTAGTTCAATATCTTTAGTATTCAGAAAGATATCGGCATTACAACGAGCAAACTTTTAGCTCCTGTCGAAGAGAAGCTAAAAGATGAGGGGTTGTACACAAATTGATATTCTTTAAACTTATATCTTTAAATAGTTATATCGAATTGTATAGCGGTTAGAATTTGCTGCATACCCATGAACACTTATCAATTACGTGCATAACTTAAATTCCAGCTAATTAGGCACTATAAATAACAAAAATTTTATTACTTTAATTATATTATTTACATGATTATTAACAAGTTACATATTACAATTTTACAGCCAAACGATATTTTTAAATATATTTATTTTATGGCGAAACGATTTTTTATCTAATTAATTTCTTTTCTTAAAATATTTTAATAATTCTACATATATATTTTTTTATTTCTTTACGAATATTAGATGTGTTCATGGGTATTCAGCAAATTCTAACCACTATACAATTCAATATAATTATTTAAAGATATAAGTTTAAAAAATATCAATTTGTGTACAACCCCTCATCTTTTAGCTTCTCTTCGACAGGAGCTAAAATTTTGCTCGTTGTAATGCCTATATCTTTCTGAATACTAAAGATATTGAACTAAATGTTTTTATATAAGTTGCCCTATATATCTGGCTTTAAAGTTGTGAAAGAAAAATTACACTATGTTTCGCGCATGCGCAGTAAAACACAATTTACTAAAATTGCTCATAATTCCTGTAATATTCAACATTTCTTTTCCAAAGTTTTACAAAAATGCTTCTCTAACATATTGTCATCTTGTCTGTAAGTTTCGCATAATATAACAGAAAACTCTGCATGTTATAAGCAAAAAACAGGTGTTAAAATTTGAGATTTTTTAAGAAAACCTTTATATCTTCCCAAATATTTGCGCTGAGTTTACAAAAATTCCTATAAATACTATGCACATTAAACATTACTATTTCTAAAAGTTTCATCTTGTTATCAGTATTCTGTGAAGCGGGGTGGACCAAAAACGTTTTTGTCTTCATCAGTTTGTAGACGGCCCCCTAATTGACTTTAGGACTGAATCTTCAATGTAAAATGTGAGTTATTGTCTATTCTTTACATGTTCGAAGTTTAAAGGCAGTCGGTTAAACCATTCCGGAGAAATTCTAAAAAATGTGAAAATCTGCAAGTGTCCGGATACTTTTGGGCATATAGTGTATTTTTAGGTACTGCAAGGGAAGATTTATATGTATCATTTTGGTAAATGTTGAAAGTTAATACTAAATTTCGTGTTCTGAAATTATCTATTAAACTCATGTCTCAATTGAAGACAAAAGATTTTTATTCACTGCCAAAATTAAAGGTTCTGATATTATGGTTTAAAATTATTTATAAATTTAATTTGAAAATAAGCTATTGATGAAAATATAACAAATATATGCAAAATATGACTATGGATGAAGCAGAAAATGTTAAAAAATATTTTACAAAATACTAGCTCGAAATTTCTTATAATTTTCTTCTACACCTTCTAAATGTTACATCTTTCGACACGTTGCTTGTGTCCTTCGTTTTTATTTGTGTACACACATTGCTTTTATCTTTTGACACAGCGCTTGTAATTGTATTTAACCCCTTTACTCCGTTACGCTGAAAAATGACTACTCGAATGTCATTCCGATAAATCCGAATGTCGCAGTAAAAGGGTTAAATAGGAGGATCCGGGAGATATCTCACCAGAAAACATCTGGTGAGATATCTCCCGGATGTTACGCGCCTTACAAGACATATTAATTTTTAATTTTCTAATTTGAAGATAGCACTTTTAGTGCCTTACATTAAATGATAACATTTAAATGATTATTATCTAGAGAGAAATCTTGCAAAGGGATTATGCGGTAATAGAAATGGGCCAGAAATGTTTCTGCAAAAGAAATGTTGATGTATCTTGAGAAACAACACCCCTTTCCCCCTAAATATATCTTTCTGATGTCTTTGTAATGTGGACTACGAATTCTTTGTGAAATATATGTAAATCAATACTCAAACCCGAGGAATTAGTCCTGAAACATTGCTTCTGTCCAAGGAAATGAAATATTCTCTCATGTGCTTGTAATTTTATCTTAACCAATGAAATCAATTCAGGAGGTGACACAGTCAAGTGATGGGCGCCACCTCTCAGCCCATGTGACGGCACGGTGTAATAAGATGTGCTTTCTTTCAAGAAAAGATAATGAATAAAGTATGGATGTATGAAAATCATCGTGTATATATGTCCTTTTATGCACATGAAGGCGACTGTGTCTGGATATTCATATATATGACAATTGCCAGTCATTGTTATACGAAAATAAAATTTAAATATACATAGTAAGCGTTTATCAAAATTTATGCCATAATACTTGTTGGACGAAACTTGAATTTCTTCTTTCTGCACATCTGCATAACCTTTGATTTATCTACCTTAACGAATTCTGTCATATGTGAAGAGAAACCGCTTTTCAAACCAGTCTGGCGAGTTGAATTGCAACTCTGAAAAGTTCACTTGAATCTCGATTCTTGATTCGTTCACTTGTGTTGTGTAGCAACGGATTCGGAAACCTTCCGCGCTTTTGCGCATGCGCCGGGCGGAGTTATTTTCATCGAAATAGGAGGAAAGTGAAGAATGGAAGGGTGATGTTTACATTTTACTGAGCGTGATCTAACAAAGAACTCCGGAAATGCGTTAATATGACTCATTGCCTGACACCCCTTTCCGGTGTAAAATCGACCAAAAGTGGTAGTCTCGGAATTCGTTGCTATGACGTTATTCCAAAAGTGGGAATATTTATGTTAATTTAATGCATAAGTGTAATAACTTAAAATTTTCCTAATTTTAAAAACGCTTCTTAACTTTTAATTAATAAAATTATTTCTACTTAAGCTCTAATATAAAAATAACTGCCACTGTAACTGGAAGAAGTCCGGATTCGACCGGCTTCCAGCGTAAGGGAATTTCCCCTTTTCTCCGTATAAAAAGCCGCCGCGATGTTGTAACTGTTCTTTCCCACCATGTAATTCCTTTCCGTCAAAACGCTGCCTTTGCGCGTAGATTTCATTCATGGCCTTACGTTTTTTTTTACGTTCCTCATTCATTTCATTCATGAAGGAATTTACTTTTAAAGATATTATTATATCTATTAAGTTCATATAATCTACAATATCATCTTTAAAATGGATAAATAGAAACTGAAATAGAATATTGATTGGATCAACGACTGCCTTCTTTTTCAAGACATTTGCTCTACACTTTACCTAGAAAACATCATTATATAAGTATATATGTCAGAGTTGGAATGATGGTGTATAGATATACGTCTTTTTTATGTAACTCAAGTAGAGTTCATTTCTAATTTTAAATGTTTTAATAAATTGATTAGTTTTAAAAGTTCTGACTCCTCATTGTATCACCATAAACTGCTGCAACTCCAAGAATACTAGTAAAAGATATAGTGAAATCCAAGAACTTATTATTATAACAACTTTTATAAAAACAAAGGAGGCGAGGAGGGTTTTCCAATTTATACAGCATAAACATCGAATCTGTGTTTTCCAGCATGAAAACGAATGTTGGGAAAAATAATATCGTTAAATAATTCTCATCGGATATTTTTAGGAAAATAAAAGACTACATTCTATTTTAAGAAAAATATAAATGAACTATCCCATTTTTTACACGTTTTTATTAACCTGACTTCTTTCACGATAAATTTCGTGTTTGTACAGATAAGTTGTTACAAATTTGAAACTTTGTGTAGTAGCATGTTCCCAGTGACCAAATGATATTTTAATATTTTCAGACCTTAATTATTAATCCATCACATAATTTTAGTTTCCTTTTGAATACATATGAGAGGTACAACCTGGTACTAAAAAGGAAAAAAATTGGTTAGAAAAACTGATTGTAAGATGTCATAACAATTATATTGATGAGTTATGGAATGTGTTAAAAATTAAATATGAAATGACAATAAAATTGAAAAGTAAAAAACCCACGATTTATTAGTTACCAGACAATAAGAAATATCATTTTTAAATTAAAAGTTAGGAACTCAGAGCAAAAATACAATACAGGAATTAAGTCACAACGAAAAAATATTATAAGAAAGGAAGTTGTTAAATAGTCATTAAAAACTAAAATGTAATATGAATGTGATTAACACGTTAATCTCCGTATGAATCAAATACGATTCACAACGATTATCTAATTAGAGACGTCTTCTCTACTGTAGTTAAGAGATAGCAGAGAAGAAGTCATCTATTTTAGATAGATGATTGGAATCTCAAGCGTGAGTCGTGGCAGCGAAAGGGTTAAAATTCAGGTTTGCTAGAGTATTTATAACATAATTTATACATTTTTTTAATAAAAAATATACTCGGTGACCAGCTGTCCATCCTTAATATTAATAACCTCTTACTATGCTTGAAACTTGTCGAAATAAATTGGCGAATTTGGCGGTTGCAGAAGCTCAGGAACTCTGCCAAAGTTTTATTTCGCGATATAT
>BGPR01028261.1:0-20086 GCA_013235015.1 Araneus ventricosus | reverse complement strand
ATAAGCATTGCACAGCATTCACTTTAAAGACCTATGGCTTTAAACAACCGAATCCTTTAATTTTGAAGGAAATTGGTCTTTTGAGGGCAACATTTCATCAAATAAGCAGAATAATGATTATTTTATACATTTTTTTTGGTTCACTGATACTGAAAAAGAAGTTTTAGGAAAATGATGCGCTCACACACACACACACACACATATCATTTCCAATAAAAAAAATTCCAAAAGCAATTTCGAAAGGCTGGTATTGAATTAAGGTAATCTTTGCCACATGGTCTTGCTTGTAGATGGCTTTCATCTGACATTTTCTGAATATCTCCGCCAGATCAGAATCGGCTCCGAAGTAAACAAATTAACTTTGGTCTGCTCCGAAGATGTAACACAGCCATTTTGAATTCACAAATTGCCTGCGAAGATTTTGACTCTGGAACTCCTTGAGTCGTTGTTAGAAAACCTTCTACAAAAGTAATATCAACAACATTTTGAGCAAACAAAATGCCGTGTTTTGAGAATCCCTTTCTTTCAAAGGTTTTTATATTATGAAAAATTACGTACTTTGACGTCATTCTCGTTGATTTTCATAAGAATATTCTCCTTCCAATATCTTTTAAGACTTACTTGATAATTGTTGGCAACAGTTGATTATTCCGAATTCCTACGTCAGCTGCCTATAACATATTTTACGTCACAGCAGGTATATAAGTTGTACTTAGTTTTACAGTACCACCCTTCTTCTTTTCGTGACGCCGATGCGACATGATGCGTTAAGTATCATAAGAAGATCTACTTTACTGTTTGGTAAGTTATGAATCAGTTAGATCGTGTAGTTGTATTTAAACTTTATGTTTTCGTAGACAAGCTATTCTACTAAACTTTATACCTATTTCATCATGACTTTCTATAAAGAAAGTGTATCGTTCGTATGTCTGTTATTTGAAAGGCTCCCAAAACTAATTTTATTGACTCAAATTTGCCTTTTACGTAAGAAAACTGTTGGGATATTAGTGATTGTTTAATATTTTATATATTAATTAATTTCTTTTTCAACAGATTTATTAATGAAATCCTTGGAAAGTCTTAGCAAGACATTAAGAAACTTTCGCTGCATCAATTCAGAAGAGGTTTCCAAACTACTTTGTTTGTCACCCCTCAGTATTGTTGTGGAACGGCTATTTAGTGCTGTAAATTATCTCAACAGGTAGTCAAGGAAGTAAATTTAGATCCAGCTTCATTTGACATCGCTTACGGCTATAAGACGATTACGAAATGGATCGTCTAGAATTTTAATAGGAAAAAAAAAACAAATTTATGTCGGATTTTCTTGAAATAGGTTCTCTTTTTGATCTTCGATGTAGGAATTCATAATTATCAAATGAATCCCCTAAAATTTCTGTGAGTATCAATAAACTATTCCAAATGAGAGCTTTACAAATAGGCTTTTAAAAGAATTTTTCTTTAAGCGAAGTCGATATTCAGTGCCCACTGTAAAGCTTTGCATAAAGCAAGAGATTCTAATACATTTTCTATATTATGCCAGGGAGAATTAAACATTGCTCACTTATTTTATTTATAACAAACTCGTGTTTGAATCTACAGGCAGAATAAAGGACCTGTTTCTCGAAAATTTGGTAACGAGTAAATGGGATTTTTTTTCACTAAAATACACACTTTAAAGGAAATAAATGATTTTACTTGGTCATTACTTAATGGTTATTATTTAATTTATATTATCATCCTTTCTGATTATTTAAAAATTTTAAATGTCCTCAAATTATATGTTTTTGCATGGTGGAAGAGAAGAAAAAGGGTACGAACTACTTTGAGCTCATGAATTCATGGTAGGTGTAGAAAATCATACAATAAGAACAAAATTACACTCTCCAAAGGGGTTCTGAAAGCAAGGTGAAATAAATTCTAATACCAAATAATAATTATGAATAAAGCGCATAATACAACGTATTGAATAAGACATTTTTTCTTGATATTAGAAATAAATCGAAATCTCAGCTTACAATGACATGACAGTTCTCAGGTGTTTCAACGAACCTTTAACAACTGATGGCTCACTCTAACTCGCATTCAGTTTATCCTCTTTTAAGGTTTAATTTATATTTCGCTTTGTTGATATTGCATTTCAACAGACATCACATCATTAGGTTTATCCTCAATCTATCCTGTTTAATGTAGAGTTGAAATTACTCTTCAGAGATATAACCTAGCAAATTCTACTACCTTTAAACAACTGGCTACTATACTAGATCATATTGTATATTTTACAAAATTTGGAAGTCAAAAATTAATTTCTTGCACATATGAATAATTATAGACCATTTGGGCCAAGAAATTATATGTATTTTCTTCAAGGAAAAGTTTCTCAGCAATGAGTACAGAATCCAAAAACTAAGAATCATGCAGAAAATATATCGTTTTTATCCAAATATCACATTAGAAGCCTTATAATGAAGAGGGCTTGTCTGAAATTCTCTTCCTTTAAAATGGCATGAAGAAATTTCTGGATATCTCATGAACAAGAATTTATCTTCTCAGATCCAAGTGATGGAAAATACTTAAACATACACTTTGTCCTTAATGTGTTGTCATACTTTAGAAAGAAATAAGCACAATAATAAAAATTCAATGCATGATTGTGTCTTAGGGCTGTTTCAGGATTATCAAGTTGAATAAATATTACGCTGGTGTAGATATATTTTTAAAAATAAGATCATGTCTTTGATTTTGAATTCGAATGCGTTTATTAGGACTATGATTTTGAAAATGGAATTATTCTTGCCGTTAAAGTGACGAATTCTGATAAAAGGGATTATTACATCTACCAGAATTACATCTGTCAGAAGAGAAACGTGTGCTTTGCTGAAGTTTAAATAAAATGGTATAGTTTGGTTTTGAAATGTGGAGCAACTATACTCGCTGATCGGTTTGTGAAAAAATATGTTTCTAAATTCGCAATGTTCCGTGGAACGGCTGAAAAAAGCTTTACGTTCATTTCCAACATTACATCAGATCGTTTTCCGAAATTGTTCTACCACTCAGAGTTGCAAAATAAACACTTTTTAGAAGAGAGTGAAGACTGCTTGGCGACAATGTTGCACTGAAAGGTATCATTCATGAAAAGGTATCCCAAAAAGGGGATGCCTCACGATATTGAACTGTGAGCATATTTGAAAACGGTTTGCTTTCACTTAGAACTTATTTTTTTCGACGCCTTGAATTTAGAATGGAAAGCAAAGAAATTTAGTGGGATATTTCTCCGAAACGTCTTCCAGAAGTTTCGAAGTTCAGTCTTTACTCGTTTTCATCCAAAGTGTAACAGGTTCCAAATCTTTTCCTAGATTATGTCTTCAAAAACCCCTACAGGAAAACATTTATTAGGGACTATTGAAAAACGCCCATATTTTATATGAGCTGTAGATTAGAATAGTAGTCACTCTGTATGTGCGTCACTGAGAGCAGGTGATTTAGAGACGACATTCTTCCATAATCTCATGGAAGAAAAACATACATTAAACGATCCTATCTGTGGTTACACTTTATCTGAGAAAAAGTAATTTTATAGAGGCTTCATCTGCTGAAGTTGAAATATAATTAATAAATAAATTATAAATCGTAAAATGTAATCGGAAATTTTTTCAAATAAACAAATATGCTATTTGAATCAATTTTAAATAGAGGTTAAAATATACGACAAACGAGTTGATAAAAATATACGGTTTTAATGAAATATTGCAATAATATACAAAAGTATTTGAATATCAATTTTAAAGGTAAAAAGCAGTTGTAAATTGTCTATTCCCAATAAAATTCGACACGTGTTGGCATATTCTTGATACTGGTGATTTACGCTGCAGTCAAAACTTTGTGTCGTAAATGAATTGAAACTTTTAACTTCACCATTTCAAATAATTGAAGCATTTCTACAGAGAAAATATTTCAAGAAAAGAATTTTAAAATTTTTAAGTACTTACTTTAAACTAACTGACAGCTTAAGGGGACCAGCTATTTGTCAGTTTTATTAATACTTGCAAAGTAAAGAAGCAAATTGGCAAAATTTAGCCAAGTTATTGAGGCTGGCAAAATCTGTGAACTTCATATTTTGCCATATTTCTCGGAAATGGAGGATGATAGAAAAGTTGGAGGAGACATATGATGACATATCTCGGTACCATGATATTTTGTATGAAATAAAAATTAGCGAACTAAGTATAGTGATTTCGGCAAGAGGACTCTATCAAGGTGTTCCCTCCAAAAAGATTTTGAAACGAAGTAGTGTTTTTGAGATTTCTCTCCAAAGTTTAGAGATGTCTGTATTCATAAGCAACATTCACTTTTATTTGAAGCACATGATTTCCGTTAATATATTTCTCTCGTTACCGATACGAAATCTACTGCAATTAAATTCACAATAATTGTTAGGCATCTTTGAAATCCATTTTCAAAGGAAATTTTCAATAATTTAACTCAATTGCGTGTTCAGCATAATTATCGCAGTGAATCCTGTACTACGATTTCATGACATTCTGCTTCAAAAATACATTTTATCTTAAATTTTGCAGGCAAGTGTATATTTTTCGCTTTAGTTAAGAGAAGCCTTCAGAAACCAGAATTTTCCTTTACTTAGTTTTGAGCAATAAACTCCAAAAACTTTAGCCAAAACACGCGAAAAGTCTGAAATAATCAGTACTGAACTTACTGTACTCACTCATAAATGTTTCAGAAACAATGTTTGAGTCTTACCACTCAGAACCGCAACGAAAGCGCTTTTTAAGAAGAATGTGAAAATTATTTCTGTAGTTTCAGCGCCAGAAAAGACGTCCCGAAAGGACTGCCTGACATTCATGAAGTTCGCCCTAGTTTATGTTGCAGGGACCATTCGATTTTTAAAAAGGTTCACGTAGTAATGCCGTTAATACTTAAAAGAAGGGATTTTTTGGGAACGCAAATATTCATCCTTCTGCTTTAACCAGATTCTATGTTCAATGTTTACTCGTATTCATTTCAAATTTCTAGATAAAAGAAAATGAGAGGAGCAATTAATTCAGAGTTTGCTGAAGAAGACCAAGTGTACAACTGAAGAGGAATTCAACGACCTTCTTTGCACACATACTATTATGAAAGATAAGACTGAGTAGGTTATTATGAAATGTCTCTTTAGAAGAAAAAAGAAATTTATTTAGATATTAAAAACAGCTTGCAAGATACTAACAGTAACGTTCTGCTTTGGTGGACGAAGGCTCATGCTGTTAACAAAGAAAATGAAAGATCCGATTACTTTGCTAAGAAAACCACTGAATAACAAGAAGTGGTTTTTTATCTTTGCAAGACCAAACAACAGAGGGAAACGGAAATGAGAAAAATATTAGGCAAAACTGGGAAATTTTGTGGGATCATTCAAGTAAAGGTAAACAGGTTAAAAAATCATTTTACAAGGTTGATTAAAAAGGAGTGTTAGGTGATTTTTACTTAAATCAGATCATCACAGGCCACTGAGCATTTAAAACCTATCAAAACAGATTCTTCGGTAAGAGCCCCTTGTGCTTCTGCGGAAAAGATGAAGGAACTGTGGAACATACTATCCTTAAATGTGATGCATGGCAAGACATCAAATACACTTACTTTAAAAAAAACAGCAGCTCCATTAAAGAACTTTTGCAGGACAGCCAATAGAGAAAAGGTATAAAATTGATTGTTAAAAATACTCTAGCCCAAGAGATAGGGAACTTTATTTAAATGGAAAGAAAATGATAGAGAGGGATTGCGACTTTTCAAAACTCTTCAACTTCGGTCCGACGCAGTCTAGAAAATTTCCCTTAACGACGACGAAAGCCGGTCTGAGGCGGTTGGCTTCTTTTTAGGACAGGTGAGTTTCTGATATCGCTTACGAAATAAGCGTGTTAAGGGCTCCAATTATCCTTGCAAACCACAGCCCATTTCCTTGCGTCTTAAGGGAAGGTTACAGCATGGGGTAAGGGGTAACAGACCACCCAGGTTGGGAGAGTCCAATTCATGTCTTAGCCTCCCAATATAGCCCGGTTTTAAAGGAGCTAGAAGAAAGAAGTCGCCTCGGGTTTAAAGAGTTAAATATCTTTTATGAATGTGTCATTTTTTCTATGTTTTATCTATTTTTTTTGTAAATACTCGTACCTCTTTACTAGCCGCAACTGTGTTTTTTGTTTATTTTTGATTTGTTGTTTGGTAACGTTTTAAATTGTGGCTTCCTATATTCTTTTCATTTTTTCTTCTTATTATTATTTTCGTTATTTTTCTTATTTTGATGTTATTTAGTTATTATTCAATAAATTGTGTATTGGACAGATTGAAAGTATGTATAGGAAAATTTGAAACTGTGATAAGAAATTGTGTATAGGTTGATTTAGTTTTTTTCTTGTGATTCAGTGATTTGAATGTTTAGGTTTTAATTTGTGGTTTCCTTTATATATATATATCTAAGATTTTTCTCTTTATTTTCCTTATGATTGTATTTTAATTTATGTTATTTGGTAATTAATCAAGATTTTGTGTTTAATAAAGTTTGAAAGTTCGTATAGGAATTTGAAATTGTGCTGGTTATTTTAACATTTTTTTCCTATAAAGCAGTGTACTTTGTGAAGAAATTTTGTACTCGAATTTGCTGGCGATCTTCGGAACTGTCTGTGGCTCGATGTTTGTATGTCCGTAAGGACAGGTCAAATTACTAGTTATTATTATGAAATGTCTTTCTTCAAAACACATTCAAAAATCATAAAAATTCAACATTACTTCCACAGAAATAAAGTTAATTTTAAGCTCTCGTGTGATTAAAGAGAGAAATATATAACTATGTAACTTTTTATCACTCGCGCGCTTTTACATTTTGAAAGATATGACAATAAATAGAAGCAAAGAAAAGCACGTATAAATTACGTTTAAATTAATTTTAGAAGTTGATTTGAAAGGAAAGAAAAAATATGCAAAAATGGAATAGGAATCACTGAAAAAATAATTTTTTGAATTTTAAGATGGTATAAAAAATAGTTTCTGACCGATGATAGGTTCTAAAGTTAGGGCGGAAAAACTTTAAAACTTTTAACCCCCTTTCACTCCCCTTTAGGTGGAGAAAGAAACTTTATAATTGCGTAGTTAATCTTTCTTGGTGCTAAGGAACATATTTGCCAAATTTCGTTCTAATCCGTCAAGAGGTGTGGAATTGTATAAGGTTCAAGCACGCACACAAACAAACAAACGAACAGACATTGAATTTTATATATATATAGATTTTAAATTAAAATATAATTGAGTTGCGAAAACAGGGCGATTCCTTAATTTTTCACTGAGTAATGCATAACAGTTATGTCCTTTGAAGTATAACATTTGTTGTATTAATTTTAAAAATTTGTACTTAAGCTATACTTGATTTCTACCTTTCGCAACTGATCTCTTGTGTTTTCTATGAACTATGTTTCTTTAAGATTAGGCCACCCCATTTTTTTCTACAATCTTGATAAAACGTATTCAATTTTGTAGTAGATAGATGCAAAATGTGCAAAAACTGAAATTTCTACGATAGTTCCTTGTTAAACACGCGCGTATATTCAATTGATTAAAATCACACAGAATTTCCGAAACTATCCTTGTGACTACCACTCTGACTTACAAAAACTATCAGGAACACTCTTTTTTAGAAAATACTTAAACAAGCATTGAGAGTCTTCAATATATTCCTCCGATAGGGCTGAGGTGGTCTTGTGGTTAGGTCTCGACTTCGCGGCTGGAGAGCTCCTGGCTCGAAACCCGATTCCACAGAATATCCAACGTGTACGCCGGCCTGCTACACTCTAAATTATATGAAGGGGGCCAAACGTTCTCCCCCTGGTGTGGAGTGAAAGACTGGGGAGGAGGGCTCCAGCCCAGGCGTCGTCCTCGTCATGTCGGTGAAGCAGGGATTTTCTGACAGAACGACAAGCAATAAAAAATGTTGAATTATGAATATAACTCTCATAAAAAAATAATGGCCGAAACAAGTGAACATAACTATTAACTAATTTTTAAACCTAAAAATGCATAACTATATATTTAAAATGATTTGTAAAACCATCTCCATTCATTGAACCTATTTCGCCAATTTTTATTTTATATGAAAGCTTAGAATGTCTAGATACATATATCACCAATTGTCCCCTGCCCTCCAGCACTCTCCATTTTTGAAATATATCACAAAAGGAAACTTTCGCAGCGTAACTGAGCCAATTTATTTCGTGAAGTTCAAATCTTAACTATATTCTATTAATATTACGGGAGAATAGTTGGTCGAAGAAAGGGCTAGTCTATATATTTAAAATAATTTTATTAAAAGATCAATCAAGAGATTTTATCAAGAAAATCAAAAGATCAATCCCCATCTCCATCCACTGGACCGATTTCGCCAATTTTTATTTTATATGAAAGCTCTCTACACCTAGATACATCTTCGCCTACACAATCCAATCCTTCATTTTCGAGAGAAATCGCAAAAATAATATTTCACTGTAGATTCTCTATGTTTGAAAAACTTGACTGATTCCCCTGTCTCAACAACTGGACCGATTTCGCCATCTTGTCACTTTCTAGGAGCTTCAATCTTTACAGCGCTAAAAGAAATTGAAGACTATCTATTGCTGTTGTTGTTTCTTATTCCACTTATTCTAGTCCTCAGCTAGACCAAGTCCAAGAGTCCGCTCGCCCACAGAAAACTATAGGCAAACGATTTATGGTAAAGGAGGAGAGTGCAGTTTCTGATAGCACTAGACATTAGACGCCCGAAGGAACTGACTTTGTCCATTGCCTTTATGCTTCAGCTGGGTATAATGGAATGGCCTTCACGACTTTGGTGATCTTGCCAGGAGAAATAACTCCAAACGTAAATCGCCCGTTCCACCCAGGGCCAACACCCCCGCCACGATGAGGCAGCATGATAGGACTCAAGGAGCAATCTATTGTAGGGGATGGAAACTTCTTTTAGAGAGAAATCATAGTAAATTTATAGTTTTGAAAAGTTTTAGGCCAAATTATGCAAAATATTATAACTCACAAATGTGGATTTTTCGTTCTATACTCTGTTTCACTAATCTATGTGCAGTATTTGAAACAGAAACAAGCGGGGCCTGTACGGAGCAGGCCGGGTTCTGCTAGTCTGAACTTATAACAAACGAGAAGGTGTGTGTTTGCTCTATATAAACGGCTATGCCTCATGGATAATCAGTATTCATTAGACATTAAGCGGTTATTATTACCATTGGACTTATAATCCCTCACACGCTTGGTGGGTGCAAAATGTATCAGAAATTTACTAATTTTTAGGCAAATCCGTTGTTAACAAATCCCTTTCAAAAAGAACGAGAGTGTGGAATTTCTAATATTTAATCACAATCTGTTGCAGTCTTTGCTAAACGGATTGCAAGTTCCACAATGAAGGAGCAATTCTTCTCTGTGGCCAGATCATTTCCTGACTTTCCAGTATATTTTCACTCACATGAGACTGACAAGACTTTGAATTCAGGAGAGTTAAGTTTGGACATCCTTTAAATTTGCACTCTATTTAAGTATTTTTAATGTTTGGATGGAAGCAAAACTCTCACTAATGATTTTTATTTTGACTCCGCTCTTCAAGGTTCACACTAAGCCAAAATTAAATTCTGATAGTTCGATCTACAAAGCATGATTAAATGAGTTCAAACCGAAGCAGCGAATTGGTAACCGCACAGCTTATTATTTTAGAAGATGCAAACAAAAATTCAACTTCGCCATCAAGTCTGGTACAATGGGTGTATATTTCATAATTTAAACAGAATCTAAATGAATAAATTACTCGCCAATAGATTAAAACCAATTTCCTGAGTAAAATAACGAAAATTTGATTAAAGGCATTTGATTTTATCCCTTAAGTGCCTAGTGTTACCTTTAAGGAACGTACCCAATTTTGTCTTCTGAAGTCTTGAGAGTGAGACTGAAGCTCTAATGCCTGTTGTTGCCAATAAGATTCATACAGAAAATTTTATTACATCAATTTGTAAAACATAAATGGCAGCCTGTGTGCTGTTAAAAATATAAAAATAAATTGATGTTTTCTACTTCAGGCTGCATTTCTTTTCGCTTTGTTTGTGAGCTTGAAAATGCCGCATTTTATTCTACAATGATGAATGAAAATTTCTTATCCGCATTATTAGTTATTAAAATTCACCTGTGTCTAACATTATAGAGTTTTTCTATAATATATCCTAGTTGGCCAGTTGGTAAATAAATGTTGCTAAGCCATAAATTATATTTAAGCAAAATAGGATTTTTTAAAGTATTTTTTCCATGTTTTAGTCAAGAATTGAAAGTCAGAAAACATTTTTTTAAATCAATTTTTAAAAAAATCGGGTGTTTAAGTGTCAAAATTTTTAAATACAGTATCTGTTATCTGTTAAATGTAAGGACCTATGTCTTTTATTTCATCAGATGCAGCACATACTGCATCAAAGTTTAGTTCAAATACTAATCCAATAGTAATCCAAATACTAAATTTCCTGTCCACTGTTTTTTTTTAATTTTTTAACTTATTCATTTCCTTATCTTTTTTTACAATTTGATTCAGCTTAACAAATAATAAATATGTTGAGGAATGTAAAATTTGCCGAAAAAATTAAATTAACACAGTTAATAAGATGAAGAATTCAGTTGGTATAACCCCCTTTGTAACAGTTTTAGCGGCGCGGGAAAGACTATTTTCTTAGTTCGCTTGTTGGTCAGTTTTACAACTGTAAAATGCACAAACAACAACAACAAAAAAAAGTATGTTACTTTGCCACCTCCAAACACCGCACCTTTCCTGCACAGAGTGGTCATCTCATCCTTCTTGCTGGGGTGAGATGAGTGGTATTGCATTCCGGAATTGCACAGAAGATATTGTGTGTGGTACATAAAACTATTTTGTTTATTTGCTTTAGAAAAAACGCAGTAAAATTTCTCTAGATAAAAAGGTATTTTCTTTCTCTCTCACTCACTTGCACATATCCACTGGCGGTCACCATTCCGAGGAAAACTGTCCGCTCTCAAGGGGTATTATATTTGGGAGTGGGAGCACAACATACTTATTTAAACAAGTCCTAATTCGTCATCTCTGATAAAGCGAATTTTAAGAATTATCCGAAATTAAAAGTAGTTTATACGAAACGTTTTCTCTCCATATATTTCTCTTATTTTTCTTGTAAAAAAAAGATAAAAATGTGTGCTTGCTTAGATATTTAGACTCTTTCGGAGTCTCTTTTTCAATTTCTTTAATTTGAAAAATATATCCTTAATTGTTTCGTCTGTAATTGTTGAGGAAAGGCAATAATATTATGTATTGTTTCTAAAGTATTTTAGCTGAAAGTTCCCTTCTCTGATGGTCGCAACCCGTTACCGCAGATTTTTTTTCTGAGAGTTCATATCAGTGCCTGAAAGTCACAAGTGAACTCTTTAATGACGAATCCCGGTAGAGGCCTAGATTCATTTTTATTTTCACATTGGGAAAGAGATTATTAATTTCGATTTGACATCCGGTTTTGTTTTTGAGTGTATGAATCTTTTGTTCTTCCTTTTCACCATTTTCTCTTAGTAAAAGGTCAATGGTTTGGGAGAAGATAGGAATGCATTTCATCAAAGTTGAGTGGGCGATCCAGCCGACCGCTCATAGGTGTATAAGTGACCAACAAGTGAAACAGATGTCGGTCATTATGTTGACTCAAACGTTAATGTTGTCAAATTCGTAAACAAATAGCTTATATCGACCATTTACTATATAATAACCTTAAGATGTAATTTAAATTATTAGTTTTGTTGACACCCAGCTGTTTATATCCCACGAAACGGTAATCATTTTTGCCGAAAAAGTCATCATTTCTCCGGCGGTTTTTTTTTTTGTTCCCCCTCGCAGTAATAGAAAATTTTCAAAACAATCCTTGATAACGTGTTTCAGCAATAATATCTCACATAATTCGAAATGTGCGGTGTATATTACAATAGGTGGAACATAGATGACAACAGAAACGTTTTTGCGACAACATAAGATACAAATATCAAGGAAAAAGAATGAGGTTTCAATTTCATTGCAACAAAGAAAGCGCATCGTTTTCGATAGAATATTTGAAAACATATTTTCTTTTTTATTTTCCGTTTAAGCAATAGTTGTTTTCTAATAAAAAATTTTGTAAAATTGTTAATTATATGCTATTAGCTTTGTTTCAAAAAGTTTTAAATTTTTGTTTGTCCAAAGTTTGTGATCTTATTTTATTTTGCGGTCTTCCTTTATAATTTGTTTTTTAAATTTTCAATTGGAGTTATTTAAAAAATATTTTACAATTTGTAAAGTTTAACTTATATTTCGAAAACATTCTCTTGTACTACGTCTGATGCACAAATGGATCTTTTTTCAAGCAATCTCTAATTAAATAGTTACCGTCACATTTCTCATGGCGAATCAAGGAAGCAAATAGGAAACTTTTATTTTTGGAAGTCACGATCCCTGAAAATCAATTCGGCGTAGAGCACTAGTCTTTATAAGTTCTATTCTCACATCCTTTATTTCAAATCCTCCCGAGTTAGTACTAGATGCGAAATGAGCATTCTTTCAGTAATCAAATATCTATTCGTGTATTGAAACGTTTTAGGTGAAACTTTCTATTCTTACATTGGTATTTTCATATTCGAGACCCTACAAGCTAATTACAAGCGTAAGCGATGCAAGACCATTCGCAGCATCTTTTTCTCATATTTATAAGGCATCCCGTTCAGGACACCTTTCCTGCAAGCGTTAATTTGCAAACATAAAAGCCATGAGCAGTGCTTTCCAAGTCCTCTTAAAAAGCATTTCCGTTGCAATTCCGAGTGGTAGAAAAAATAATTTCGGAAACATTTTCTGAAATAATATTCATATTGAAAGGGAAAGTGTCTTTCGGTCTATGCACAAGGTAGGCTCTTTGATGTATAGGTGCATGATACCACTAATAATCCGGTGTTTGACATTCGCTCGAGTGGCTGTCGACTTATGAGCTTCAGGAAAAACTGCAGGAAACGTTCGGAGCAGTTCGGATAGCTTGCCTTTTCGTTCGTTGCTTAAATCAGGAGATACCATTAGTGAATAATCTATAAGGAATTTCCTCGTATCCTTTAGTATAACCAGGCTATCTGACGTGTCAGCGATTGCCCATAAATAACTTTCATCTAGGCAATGGTCCCGACCAAAGCACATCCTTTCAGGGATGATTCGTTTTTCAGACTGTGTATTGGCGACCCAAATCTCACATTTGCCATCATGATATGAAGTGACTATCAAAAGAACAATAATATTTCATTCGAAGAGCAAATATTTATTCCCTTCTACCGCTAAATTTAAATCTCTGTCAGCTTAGGATACTGATACTGTTATTTTAGTTAGAGATTGAGGGTTAAGAGTACCGTCCTTCATGGCATACAACTTCCGAGCTCGCAGCGCTTCTAGTTCTTGGCAAACGTCTTCAAGAAATACATCACTCCTGGCACAGTCTATCACGGCTAGAGAAGTTTCTAAAAATACCATCCAAGGATGAGATCATGATTGCAATTCTGGAAATCTACGGCTTTATAAAATGACACCCAAAATACATTTTCTATCGGCCGAACAAAACTTCCATAAGAAATATTTAGAATTACTTTCTTGCCATCAGAAAACAGAACTTGCTTTAATTATCGACGAAACTTATCCGAGACGACAATAAATGATGCCTCAGATCCACCAGAGCACGAATCGGGTTATTGTCTATTATTACGTCCAGATGGTTACCAGTTATCTTTGCGGACTCTATGGAAGGTCTCTTCGTTCAGTTTTCCACATTTTTATTTTTCGGAGAATGACAGGATCGACAGTAAGGTGACGGTGATCTGAGCGTTCGGTCGGCGGGCTTGATAACTATAAAAAAAGCTTTTATCTCTCTACAGTAGCGCACAACGTGTTCTGGACGTTCACAGTGGAAACAAACTGGGATATTGTCAAGTGTTCTCCTTACGTCTGTTTCCGAAGTAGAGTTGGTGGGCTAAAAATAGGATACAGAGGATTTTATTGTTGCGGCGGCATACGTCGGGCTTCCATAAATTTTATTGCGACAGATGCCAAAGTCTTTCCAACTTCTTCTTGAACTTTTTCTTACAGCGATTACGAGTAGGAATACGCAGGTTTGTCAGTTCTAGTTATTATTCGCTGGACTTCCTCTAGTACAATTCTGCGTATAAGGGATAAAAAGTTAGGCTCGTCCTCCATCGCTGCCATCCTATAGAATATAGGCCATAATATAGAATGTTCCCTAAGCTTTCTGACTTTTCAATGATGAACCTATTTTATCTATTTAAGATATAAGAATTAAAATAAATGAGCAGTAAATCTTTAAAGTTGGAAAAAATGGATACATTGTTTCAGAATTGCTTAAAGCTGCTTGAAACTTGTAAAAAAACGAGCGAATACCTTTTTAAACTGTCTTAATTTAAATGTTTTCTAAGGGTACAGTGTTATTTGTAAATAAAAATACAGTGATACTTGTAAATTAAATATATTTGTAAAATTATCTATTTCAAGAGTATTATTAAAATATTTTAAAAAAAGAATCTAATTAAATAAACAAATAGTTTAAAAAACTATACCATAAAAGAAATTACACAAATAAAAAATCCTTTGGCAAATATTTATTTCACAAGGTAATCAAAAATAGCATGTTTGATTGATTAAGGGGTTTTATGGGATTCTCAGCAACAATAACTATTATCCCCTATTCATTCCTAAGTTGTTTGCAATCCACTTAAAGTAAATAAAATTACCATAAAAAGATGGGCTAAACTATTACCTATCTGATTCAGTCAAAAAAAAAAAATAGCAAGATAAGGCAGAGCTGCATTTATCTTTAGCGAACTTTGCCTAGAAACGAGGAAATGAAATATTTTTATGAGCAGAATTCGATGGCAATGAATGTAACGTTTGTGATGAAAATAGTTGTGTAAATATTTTTTGTTGTAAAAATTGTCTGTTCTATTTGGAAATCTTGAATAAATGTGCTAGTTTTCATAGAGACCCATCTTGTTTCACCCAATACAATAGAGTACTAATAAATCTCTTTCATTCTCTCATATACTAACTGTATGCACTCTATTCGGGTTTGAAAGTAATATCTAGATCATTAAAGATAGGCATATACTTATAGTTTAAAAATTCTTTAAAACGTTGCAAAAATACTAATTTAGGTTTTTTGAGTAAATAAATAAACTGCAGGGAAATTTTCGAAGTCTACCATTTTATACAGTCCTCAGATTCTATTAATAATTCATTAAAATATAGTAATATTCAGTAAAATATATTTGATACATTGATATTTTAAGAAAAAGAATTTTTCCACTCTTCTACGAGTAAAACCGAATGAGTTATGAAACTTTGAATTTCATTAATTTAAACCAATCAACGATCGTGTCAGTTGGAGGATCTTCCTCCAATCGGTAATAGAATCGGCCGAAAATCTTAAATAATGATTTTTAAAGCAAAAGACTCAAGCAGTTTTAATCGTAGAGGAATGAAACTTTCATTTAAATGTTTGCAAAATAAGGTTATTATCTATGTATGAATAAAAATTCTGGTTTCGTAATTTTTTCAGCACAACATTTATTAGCACAAACTTAGTAAAATATTATTCCTACGTCATTAATGATATCTTTAAGAATTTAAATATAAGTGTATATCTAGCGGTTTAGAAATTAGCTTTTGTCCTAGTATTAGAAATTCAACCCCGTGCAATAAAATTATATTTATTGTCCATGGATTCCAATCCAGAATCTAACAATAGTCGAAGGTTCATACATCTAAAACGGGAGAAATATAATTTCTAAGAGTTTTAAGTGTGTAAGTGTCTTTATGTAAAAATTTAGGATGACGAGAAGAAGGAAGAGCGCTAGGTTAATGCATTTTGAAAAAATGTCGTTCTACCAAATGTTAAGATTCCTATTATATTGGAACAAAATTCATTTTTCGGAACATATAACTTTCGTTTATATACAGGGTAATTATAATTTAAGTTCAATTTTCAAACAGCGGTAAAAAGAGAAACACTGGCCAGACTAAGAAGGGTGAAACAGTATGGCAGAAGAAAAAAAATAAGTTCAATACATTGCGCTTTGCACGTCATAAAACATACAAGGCTTCGCGTGCCAGTGACATTGACAACCCAATGCGACAACCATTGCGCGTATTGCAATTTCAACCAATTGCTCTGTTCAATGTGCATGAATGTAACGGATTTTTACTGAAAAAAATCAATGAATTAAATAATGATTTCCACGTCATTCGGCATCTGCGGCACTTTAATTGAATGCCAATCTACCACGACAAGCTCAATAAATATTTAATATGCTGTCCACCGTTTTCAGCCACAAATTCAAACTGAGAAATGGCATGTTCCACAACAGGTCAGAGTTTATTTGTGTTGACGTTTTGAATGTGTTGCGCAGTTCTTATCTGTTATTTAGCTAAGAATGCAATCAGACTACTGATCACAACATGTTTTAGATAACTCCACAGTCAGAAATAACAAGGATTACAATCAGGTGATCATGTTGGTCAGTTTGGTGAAAAATGACGGCTGATCATTTTATCATTTTCATAGTAATTATATGATTTAATAGTAATTATACAATTATTATTCGAGATTTCGATTTTATTATATTTGCATATGGTATCGTATATTATAGTAAAACGGGTAACATTGTTGTTTAATGTAGAATCATCGCTTCCATCGTGAGTCCAGTTACCCATTATTCCAGCATATGCGATGGCCATCAACAAATCCCAAGGACAGATTTTTGATCGAGTAGAAATTCACTTGTATGAGCCCGTTTTCTCACATGGGTAACGTTATGTTGCGTTATCAAGATGCCGGAATTCCAACAACGTTAAAGTTCAAATCAAAAAATTTCAAACAACAAGGAGTGTTATTATATGACAGCAGATATTTCACAAAGAATATTGTTTATAATGAAAGCTTTTAGTTGATACATTTATTTTCTTATTATCTTTTTGTTGAATTATGATGAATCTGCCTATTTATTCTTTTCATTTAATTCATGCACGCAGAACTATTTAGAATACTTTAATTTTTGTTAAAATGGTTCTTTCTTTTTCGCACTAAATTTTGAGATTGAATATTTAGATATTTTATATTATTTTTCTTAACTGTATTTAAACTGAAAGTTTTACTTAAAAATTTGCAGTCATCATTTTTTTATTTTGTATTTGGTAAAGCATTTTTTCTGTTAGTGGATTTTGCATTATTTTTACTTTGACAGAACGAAAGTTAATTGTTACAAATAAAATTCTTAACAGAACGAAAATTATTGTAATTTGATTCATCAGTTCTGTGTTCTTGTTTTTTTCAAATTTCTTAAACATTCTAAAACTCTACTTGAGATTTGTTTCAACAACTTTCGTCACATCCGACTGACTCGTTCAATAATGGCAGAGATAAAAGAGGCGAGGTTATTTTAAGCTCCGCCCAGCGTTTAAGATATATCTGGGCTTTTCTCTTATATATTATTCGAGATTTTACTTTTGTTATATTTGCAGCCAAACCTTTCGACACCAATGCATTTCGAACCCTGTCATGATATTAAGCGACATTTTGTTTCGAACATTTCAGTAGGCAATTACCCATTTTAATACTGAAGCACATAGTAATGATGTTTAAAAAAATCACAATAAAAGGCTTGATTGCTCCTACATTTCCAAGCTTATATTACCCCACATTTATATGTGAGACGACCGAAATGCCAAAGCTACTGCAGATAGTCTTACTTTGATTAAATGTGCAGGCCATTCCTCTCGGAAGACCCTTTCAAGAAAGCTTGTATCAAGCAACTATCGAATTTGCTTGGGGCTGTCCTTAACTTCTTTTAAAGCATTTTTATTGGAGTTTAGAGTGGTAAGTCAAAAGATTAATTTTGGTTTGATTTAAAGTAGTGAAAGTTGCACAACCTATAACTCAACCTTTTAAAAAACTTTTACAAAATTCGAAACAAATGCGGATAGTTGTTTCAGTTCTTTTCCTACCGCAACCTACTACATGTTTCTTTGGCGTTTGACTGAACAACCGTGTTTTTTTCTCACCTACCATGTTTTTTATTACTGAATAACCTTGTTTTTTTTTATTAAACAAGCGTTCTTTCATATAACAATAATTCTATTACTTTCTTGGAAAATATTTATCTCAGGAACATTAAAATAAATTAACTTTTTTTCTGTTCTCTCTAATATAAAATGACTTTTTAAATTTTTTCTTTGTAAATGCTTTAGAATGCATAAAGTTCAGGGAGGATATAAGATCTTTCGCAAACTATTTTATGTATTATAATAACAATACTATTCTTCTGTTTATCCATAGTACACACCGCCGATACTTATACCTAAGTACTTATAACAGGATTGTCAGAAATCATATATTGTGGATTTAACATTGATATAACTTTTTGAGATTGTTGTTTCGTCTTTAATTTCGAAAAAACTCTATTACATATATGCGACAGACGTAAAATCTATTCCAATTGAATTCCAAAACATCTTGAGCTGTGGTGGACGCTTTTCCAAGAGACCTGGTAGCGGAAAAATTAATCATATCTAAACGAAGGCTGAAGTTGTTTCAAGGGGAAAATAAAACACTTCCGTTCTAATTCTCGACGGCGTAAAAGAGATTTAGCAGTAAGTGATATAAGGAAAGGCTGCAACAGTACAGACTGGCGTTGAAGGTGTGTGAACAGGGTATTGAGTTTCAAGTTTCGCGCTTAACTTTGTCTGTTTCCAGAGAAATGTAGTATGTTGGGATCGGTGAAGATTAAATGGAAGAGTGATAACGATAGAAAGCGTAGAGAAATAGTGAAAGAAATAATTAAAATATGAAAAACCAGTGAAAAATGTCTAACAGATGCGTTTCGGAGGTAAAACATCTTTATATTTTATTTCGATTTTTATAAATATTAGGTAACATCGCAATAAACGAGAAGAAAATACCTTATGATTCCAAAAATTATTTTCGTCTCTTTTTCTGCTTCTTTTTTTACTGTATTCTTTCCAATTTGTTTCCCATCGTTTTTTAAACACATCTATTCGATTGAGTAGCTTTTCCCTAATCAACTAAATGAATATATGAAACGTCAGCATCCTAAGTTGTGCTGCAGTGTGGACCTCCCTTTCGAGAATTGCTACCAGAATTCTTAAGATAAATAATTTTCTTTCAATGCACCACAGATGAAGGAAACACTTAGCATAAATTTATTGCATTTTAATTGGGACAATATGTCTGTAATGTAAATGGAGTTTCCGAGCAAGTATTTCTTTTCAACCTAAATTTACAAGGGGAGGTTACGACTGGCACCTTTGTAGTGTACCAAGTTTGTTGTTCATCCATAACTTAAATATAATAGCTACATCAATTTATTTTATAAAACTTAAATATATAAGCATTTAACTATTTTTATATATAAATTGATATTTTATATGTTATTGTTTTATAATATTACACTATTTATTTTTATACACATCAAGTTTTACCGATTCTAAAATGTAGATCACTACTTTGAAAATAACACTTAAAGTACGAATTAATTTAAAGTGCTACTACCGATATTTTAACACAAGCAGAGAAATTCTCTATTTATATGTGGAGACGACCTCTTTTCTATTTATAACACAAAATGTAGAATATCAACCGATATATTCCTGGCCTATTAACCAAAATTTATTTCTTGCGGTATTCTTGCTAGAGATCTTCAGATGTGCGAGTTTGTCACGATAGCGATTGCAGAGAGTCTTTACATGCTCTATTGAGACTGCCGATTTTTCTTGAAAAGAGTAGAATTTCGTGACGCGAAAGCGACAGAATATTGCGCCAATTCGCTATATTTACGTAATAATATATGGGGTGAAAATAGGTGCAACATGTTGGCGCAAAGAGGAGCATGAATTTCCAATCGCTCATATCAAAGCCCTTGAAAGACATAGTGAAATCTTGAATTTCGGTATTGAGTATGTTCAGCA
>BGPR01028260.1:0-20086 GCA_013235015.1 Araneus ventricosus | reverse complement strand
GCTCGGTATAAATATCAACGCTATGAGAAGCTGATTGCAATTTTTAGATAAATTATTACCCTGTTTTTCTGATCTAGGCTTATATTTCATTAAAATCTTGATACATGGTGTAAAATGTCTTTTCCTTAATGAGTCTCTCAGAGACACGTTTGTGTCAAATTAATGTTACATGGAGGCTATGTATGGATCCAGTGATGAGAGCTTGAGATTGTAAATAGCCTTTTATTATATTACTTGGCCGCCTTCGGCGACCAGCTTGCTCGCCGGGAATAAATTTCAATTGAATCTCTTATGTATAATTTGATATTCATGATTCCCTTCAAAAAGTAATTTTAAATTTCTTTTGTGATAGACATTTAAACCACAATCTTTCGGTAGCCTTGCACCTGTTCATGAACGTCCATAATGGTGTCGAGTCTGTGTCCTGTAACATCCAATTGCGCGCTTTCGGCATGAACTTCACTTTATTATTTCTCTTGCAAAATATGCATTTGATTTCAAAATTAAAATGGCACGGCACATTTTACTTCCAGCAACATGTTAGCTGGATCAAAATATACTTATTAAGACATAGCATTAAACATCAAGATATTACCTTAGCTTTCAACAATGAAAGAGAAACACTCAAATAAATATTTGTTTAAACAATGAAAACGGTTTGAATTGCGTTGCAACAATGAATAGTATTGCTGTAAATTATGCCAAAAAATATGTTTAAAAATTTATTGAAATTAGAGAAAAAAATCGTACGCCAACTTAATTGATGTTCATTGAAAAAATATATTTTTTTAATTTTCAGATGGTATAAAAAAACTTTTTTGCTGTAATATGTTCGGTAGTTATTAAGGAAAAACGCCAAAATTTAGCTTAATTTTTAATTAATTAAAATTAAATATTTTTAAAAAAATAAGCTCCAAGGTGCACATTCCCACCCTCCCAGGTATGGTTGTGCCAAATTTTGTTGTTCTAGGTCTGTCGGTCTGTCCTGTAGAGCGCCAACACACACACTCATTCTCCTTTATTATTAGTAGAGATGTTTCACAAAGCTTTTGTTTAGTTTAGTTACACTAACGTCCCTTTAGAAGTTACGCGAGCGGTATTTTGGAAAGAACCTCGTCATTTTCGACCGTGGTTTGGTGAGGAAGGTGCTCCCTCCCGTCTCTCTATCCTCTAACATCCAAACGTCCTCTTGCTAGTGTAGTGCGAAAGTTTGGAGATATCTCTCCAAACTTTTGCTTCACTAGCAAGAGGACGCTCGCCCTCGGAAAATACAGGCTGTTTGCAAAAAAATATGGCCGCGGTGGCCTAGTGGTTGAATGTCAGTCTCAAGGCCGGAGGGTTCGAAAGGGGATTCCACTGACGATCCGTCGTGTATTGGGCCTGTTGCAAGCTAAGTCATACGTAGGGGGCAAACGTCCTCCCTCTGGTGTGGTACGGAAGCTTGGAGAGGGGCCGCCAGCTCAGGTGTCGTCCTCGTCATATGACCGCGATTCAAAATGAGGAGGTCTGTCCTAAAATAGCCCTGTATTGAATTTAACAAAACAATACAGCAACTTTGAAGGGGTTACAATTACTAAACTAAAGAAGTTACAATCTTCTTGGGCAAATTAAATAAAAAATAACATGTTAAAGTATATAAATTTATGAATATTCTCTGTGGCCACCCCCAGTAACACGAATGATATCCAGTCGATAGGAGAACTCGTCCCACACTTTTTCAGTTTGTCCGATGTTCCAGTTTGGATGGCTGAGCTATTCGCGCTTTTAGTTCATTAATGTAGTGACGGAAAACACTTTATCTTCTATGTAGCCCGAAAGACTTCACTTCAACGGTTGCATGAGGATTAGCTGTATCGCATATGCAGTAAAGCACCGTTTATGCGTCTTTTAGTATAATGAACGAGCCTCCACTGGTAACAGTATTGTAGTGGTTTTAGTCGGTTGATTTGCAATCAGTGTGTCAGTGCGTAATTTATAAAAGAAACGGACTTGTTTCAATTTCAAATTGCTTATTTTACACTTTAACGGTCTATCGTTAGTTATTCTATACAATACCTAGTTATTTCATGGAATAACTAGGTAAAGTGTGAAATAATTAATCTATTTTACACTTTAACTGACTTGATCAGTTATTCTATAGAATAACTAGGTATTCTATAGAATAACTGAATTACACATTTTATCGTTGACATATACACAATGACTGAGCTAATACCGCTATTCTTCTTAGTTATAAAATCGTTTTCCAGCATATCTGACTTTTCACCCACGAGGCGTTCCTCCCCCTCCCCTTTAGCTATGCTACTTGCGCCAGGCCAATTTAATTTTAGAATCCATTGCAGAGGGAAAAAGGTTTGACGTCACAGTACAGTCAGATGTTAAATGACAAGTGAAGAGACGCGTGCCACCAGGGCTGGGTTACTTAAGCAATGTAGGCAATTGCCTATGGGCCCCGCGACTTTGTGGACCCCTAAATGTGTTTTGCTGAATTTTCAGAATAATCTAATCTTGCGCTTTCATTTAATTTAAAAGGGCCATGTTCTCGAATTTATTATTTTCTTTGTGTTTTCAAATTCGCAAAAAAATTAGTGTTGTACAGTGCGAGTGTGTGCCTGAAAGTCATCAGCTTTTTGTTAAACTTTATATTACAGTATTTAGACTGTGTTACAACTGTACTGTTAAAAGTTGTGTAATTAAAAAAAAGACTGTGTAATTAAAAAAAAAGTTTTGTAATTTTTTACAATTTCGCCTAAAATTACTTTTAAACTTTGATTTTTTTTTTAACGCCAGATACCGAAACCAACTCTCCTGAAGGTCACCCATAATTAAACGATTACTTATCACAGCTTGTCATCATATCTGTTACTTCAAAACTGCTTATGTAAAGTTTAAGTTACAATTTTTTAAAAATATCTGGTTTTAGAAAGTTGGGTTAAAGGGCCCCAAAAATTGCATCGACTAAGGGCCCCTACAGAGCGTATTCCGGCATCGCGTACCACGTGACTGTAGAGCCACGTGATTTCACTCCCATCGCCGGGCTCCTGGTGCATCGAAGAGTAGCAGAGCTCTAATGATGTCACCAGCGCTTGCGATGTTTCAACCTTCGCCCATCATGCCTCGGCTTATGGGGCCCGAGCGCACTCTTCAATCGATGGATCGCCCGAAATGTCATTTTTTCGCGGAATGCGGGGATGCCGAGAAGAAAGCTTCAAGGTTGCGGGGCAATCGATCCCGCGTGCGTGGGACGCGCCAGCAGACCGGGGATGTATTAGGCCGCCCATTTCCACTGGAACTGACGGTTCGACTGAGCGAGAGATCTGACGATGTCACATTATCTCGATGTTTTGCACGCAAGCAATATACAGGGTGTACATAAATGGATATCTCAACTTTGCAGGGCTATCAAAAGAAAAAGAAACAAAGTTCAATCTTGTTGTTCATCGGAAGTCAAAAATAACAGTTGAAAAGTTAAAGTCAACACAGTTATAAGTGTTCAATGTGAGCCTGCGACACGCGAACTTACGCCGAACTTAAGATCTGTAGCCTTTCGAAGCGTCACACCAAACATGCTGAGAAGAGTGTTGGATGAGTTATGGTACCTCCTCGATAGCGTTCGTGTTTCTGAAGTGGTTAACACTGAACACTTATAACTGTTGAAGTTAAACTTTCAACTGTTGTTTTTTATCTCCGATGAACAACAAGGTTGTACTTTTGTTTTGTTTTCTTTTAATAGCCCTACAAAGTCCTATCCATTTATGAACACCCTGTATTATGCTGGCTCTTAGCTTCTGTTGCTTTGCGCAATCTTTGAAAATGAAGAATAGGATTTATTCTTGAAAATATGCAATCACGTGATAAGCGCAACTGCACATTTCATACAGTGGCGAAGCGATGGGGCAAGAGGGGTATAGACGCCCTGGGCTCCACTTTTAGGGGGCGCCGTGGAGACAAAATGTTAGTATTTTTGTCAGTTTTTAAAATAAAATATGACGAAGGGCGCGAAATAATATCACCGTGTCCCGGGCCATTGCCACTTATGGCCAGTGAAGACAGGAAAAATCGCATTATGCCTCGGTTACACTTACCCTCATTACGCCACTGGCTGCTGACCAAACTGTGGAGAGAAAAGGTTACCTATTTTAATCTCCAATCTAATTGTTTTCTGCGTCTAGTGAAGTAGTGTCTGGGAGGAAAAGGGTATGGGCAAACCGGGCACCAGTCATGAAGGGCAATGATGTCAAAATATAAAAGTGCGTATTTGTCTCTATCTTTATATAAATAAAAGTCATTGTGGACATCTATGTATGTTCCACATCTCCTCCTAAACCACTCTACCGATTTCAACCAAATTTTGTACACTTATTATTTAAGACAAGAGGAAGATACCTATCAACTTTTTAAAGCACTCAGGTTAATTAAAGAGTCAGTTAATTAGAAATTAACTGAAATCGTTTTACCGCAGTAAATTCGGAGCAAATTATGCCACGAACAACATTTTTATATCATATTAAAGTTCAAAATTTTACCTTTTCAATGATACTAATTTTCTTTCTGTGAAATTTTTCCTTCAATTTTTATTAATTTTCAAAATGTAATAAATAATTGATTACATGCAGACGATTTTGAAATAAAGCAAATTTAATGATACTCCGTTGCTAAGCAACGGTTAGACTCTGAACTAATTTACATTTATGTTCTGATATTTTCGTTTATTTTTATAAATATTTTATATAAGAAGAGAAAGGTCATTGTGAACTTTTAAAAGCCCAAATATTAATTAAAATTCTAGTTAATAAGAAACCAAGCATGATTTTGGTGTTTTCCGTGACATTTTTCAAAAATATTATCTCAAAAAAACTATTTTTACACCATATTAAAGTTTAAATAAATTAACTTTTAAGTGATACAAGTTTCATTTCCGTTCAATTCATTGCCCTCATTTTAATAAGTTTTAAAAAAGTAAATTGTGTATCAACTTCACAATTTGTAACAATTTTTTTACTGGTGAAGAGCAAGACTACATACGAAGAACTGTTGCTAGAACACATTAACAGAATTCTAGAAGAAGACTAAAAGAAAAGTTTAAAATCAGACGATTCATAATTCATGCAGGAACAACTATTGATCTGGTTTGTGTAAACGCTTTTTTAATGAAAACTTTACTATCTAATTAATTGTCCCAAAATATTCGTTAAAACCTTTCTTATACTGCAAGATTGATTGAACTTGATGAATTGAAGTACCTATGTAACACAAATATTAATAACTTACGGAGAAAATTAGCTATAAGCGGTTTTAAAAAATCGTCTGGTTCAATTGATATTATCATTTTAATCATAAAACGTTTCAGACAAAAAAAGAATTTGGGGTATTATAATTTTCTATACAAAAGTAATTTTTAAATCAAAATTATTACACATGAAAGTATTTTAATCCCGATGAATGCCGGGCATAACAGATAGCCGGCTAACATGCGCCACTTACCCTCGCTACGCCACTGATTTCATCAAACATCTACTGCGCCTAGCCTTATGCTGTGCTGCGACATCCAATCTTTTTTTACTCCGGCAAGATGGCGAAATGGATGCTTCACGTGAGCACGGATTGCCTGCATCCATTTGCTTTAACCTCACGTAAGCATATGACTGGGAATGAAGTAAAACTACGCATGCAATATGTATCACTAGCGGTAAGTTGAAAGGAAACGTACTTGTGAAAACTGAACGTTTTCCGTGGTTAAAAAAAGCTATGCAATGTTTTTCTCTAACAGGTTTCCCCGTAAATAACCGTTCCAACTGCTTCCTATTTCACTGTTTCAAGAAGAAGCATTGTATAGCTTTTTACTTTCTCGTATAGGAAGTGTACAAAGAGAAAGTATTGTAATCGTCAAAAAATTCGAACTCGAGATTTTGACGAATCTCCACGTTTTAGACCTCCCTGAGTCCGAAAAACACAATTTTGGAATTATGTCTGTCTGTGAACACGATAACTCGAAAACTGTTACAGCTAGAGTGATGAAATTTGATATGTGATCTTTACATATAATTGGTAGGTTTCTATCAAATTTTGGACAAAATCCGTCCACGGGAAGTCTGTCTGTCTGTCCATGTTCATGCGAACACGATAACTCAAAAACTTAAAACGCTAGATATATAAAATTTGGTACACATTTTTATCATCATGAATGTAGGTCCGTATAAAATTTTGGGCCAAATCCGTCAAAGGGTTGACTGTCTGTCGGTCTGTATAATCGCGTACTTATTAATACGATAATTTCTTAACCTTATGGCTTAAATAAATAAAACTTGATATGTGGTCTTCTTATCTTAATTGTAGATCCGTACCTAATTTTCATTTCAATTGGTTGGAAAAAGGTGTTCAAATCGCCCAATGGCGAATCCAGGATATGGGTCGGGGAGGGGAGAGGAGGTATAAAAAAATTTTGTATCATCGTGACGAATGTCAAACCTTATGACTGATGTAAATCAAAATAGAGAGACATTAGAGACTCTTTAGACTTTACTCACCTGAGAATAAGAATCATAAAGAACAATACAATACTTTAGATAATTTGATAAAAACACAATGACATAACTAGCAAAAACAAAACATGTTTTTGACCGAGTCAACGTTACATATACAAGTGGAATGACTACAAAATTCGGAAAATTTTCGAGCCTGTCAAAAGCCAGGAAGAAATGTGACTTTTTTAACGGGAGATTAAGGAAAAAAACAGCTGTAGTGATTTTAAATAAAATAAAGAATTCTGGTCTATCTCTGGGGGGCTGCAGACGCCCCCCCCCTGAATTCGCCACTGAAATCGCCTTTTCTTCTTTTCTTCGTCTTTTCTCATCACACAATGACGCAAGGCCATTATTGCGTAATGGCGAGTTAAACTTCCGTTCCTACCCCCGCCTTTCGCCTTTGGCGCCTCGTGGCGTTCTGGGCGTAGAGCAGATTCTATACCAGAAAGTTTAGGGGAGGCCACTCCCGCTGGTTGCCGTATGGATTGACAAGGAAAAACCTGGATGTCATGTCTAGAGTAGTATATGAAATAAATACCAAGAAAAAAATCCTATGATTAGTTAAAAATCTCACAAGGAGAGGGCACGACTTGGGAAATTCAATTAGGGATGAAACTTGGCATATTAGTAGCATACCATTAGGGTGTTCACCCATCAATCTAAAAAAGTGCAATGGCCAGCCAATTCGGGGGAAATGGCCCTCAAACTTTGGGCACAACTTATATACCAGTAACTCTGCCCGAGAAATCCGTGCTCAGATAGCTCAGATGTCAGAGCGCTCGCTTATCATTCGGAAGGTCAGCAGTTCGGTCCTGGCTGAGGTTTCTTTACTTTTATTTTTTTTTTCAAAATTATTCCAAATTAAATTAAAAATTATAAAAATATTTATATGATAATTGAATTACAGATAAAATAATAATAAAAATAATATATAAACGGTAAAATAATTATAAATACATCTTTAAGGGTGATAAATATTAACTATACTTAAAATTCTCATTCTAAATTCATTGAAAGTTTTAAATTATTGGGTTTTTATATTCACAAATTCTTCGTTCTTATTTTATCTTGGAAGCAGTAGAAAGCAGATGTTAATATATTGAATACATATGCAGATGGTCCAATATTTTAATGATGGAATAAAAATATAAGAGAGAAGCTGTTAATCTATTAAATGCATAGGCAGATGGTCCGAAATTTCAATAATTGAAAACGGACCAATGGTTAAATGGCTTTACTCATTATCGTATGAAATTCTTCGACAGTGCTTTTACTTCTATTCCTTTAGAAGCCCTGAACAAACGAGGTTATTCACCTTGGATTTTGAAGTGTTTCGCATTGCTTTTTGATTAAATTAGCATATTACAGAGAGTTAAAATATTCTAAAGTGAAAATGTCTATGAATTATGATACTGCTAGTGTATCGGAGGTTGGAGATGGAACCACACAAGAATCAATATACAGTGAAGTGTCAAAGTTGAGATTAAAAGATGCTGTTATTTGTTATCAAGGTTTACTGGCTCAAAATAATTTAATTTCATCAGAATCTTCAGCTTCAATTTCTCATGAAGCAATGTTGATGGGTGAAGAAATTTTCCAAAATACTTTGTTCATCCTGGCTGAAAAAATTATTGTGAGTGATGAAGAACTTATTCATGAAAATGAAAGGTGTTAAGAAAGTTATTTTCTGCACAAAAATAATTAAAGTTTTAATTTAAAATATTTTTTAAATTTTTAATTTAATTTGGAATAATATTGAAAAAACGCAGCCAGGACCGAACTGCGGGCCTATCGAATGGTAATCGGGTGCGCTGACATCTAAGCTATCAGAGCACTGATTGCTTGTGAAGAGTTACTGGTATATAAGTTGTGCCCAAAGTTTGAAGGCCATTTTCTCCGAATTGACTGGGCATTGCACTTTTTTAGATTAATGGATGAACACCTTAATGGTATGCTACTAATATGCCAAGTTTCATCACGAATTGAATTTCCCAAGTCGTGCCCTCTCCTTGTCAGTTGCATTAAAGAGAGCAATTCCTTAAGTTTCTTTAGGGTCGCAGTGGCCCAGTGGCAAGGTCCTGGCTTCGTTGCCGGAGGGTTCCAGGCTTGAAACACGATTCCACTGAAGATCCGCAGTGTATGTGGACCCGTTGCACGCTAAATCATACGTAGTGGGTCAAACGTCCGTCTGCTGGCACGGTGCGGAAGTTTGGAGAGGGTTCTGCAAGCTTAGGCGTCGTCCTCGTCATCTGACCGCGGTTCAAAATGACGAGGTCCGTTCCAAAATAACTTGCTTCAAGAAGAGAAGTTAATGCAACTAAACCTTAAGTTTCTTTACAAGTAAATGATACAAGTTAATGCAGATACTTCTTGCCACATGACGTTATCTTATCATTTTACAAAACCAAGTGCAGAAAATACAACTTTGGTGGAAAGCCTACTTTCAAATAAACTATCAAGAATAAATTTAGCTAAACTCGTATCTTTCCTCACTGAAAATGAGAACCTCATAAAACAGTCGCCGGACGCAACCAGTTCATCCGTCTCCGACCCAGATTTCCCACCTTGACCAAGACCTCTGACTTATGGTCTAAGACCCTCTAGAGGTTCAATACCTAGGACCCTAATCAGTCCTCCTACAAGCATATAGATGCAGCGAACTTTTGGAACCTGTCTTAAAATTGTTCTTGCTAGTCTGTCTTTTCATATGCAAACACGAATTTTTCATCGTTTTTATAATTTTCACATGTTTTTCGTCGATGTTAAAACACTGTATGTAACCCTCTTTTTTTTGTTCAATAAAGTTTCTACGCACACTCATCCAAACTGCAAACCGGAGACTTTTATTCCTGTAGTCAGGGGTGTGTTCTAGTGTAAAGTAAAATACTAAGAAAAGCTCATACAATTAGTTAAAAATATTAGTTGCATTAAAGGGAGCAACTCCTTAAGTTTCTTTGCAGGTAAATGAAGTTTAATCTGAACACCTTTAGCAGCTTCTAAGGTATTCAGACGATAATCTATCTTTTTCCGCGTAGTACCATTAAATTAACTCCTTACGCTAGCTAGCTGTTTAAAATGATCCAAATGGTAGTAATGATGATTAATGGCACGATAATTTAAATAAACCTCCAGGAACAAAAATCAGACAGAGTTATGCAGATCTGGGAGGTAGGCCTCCTTTTCCGATTTATTTTTAAATGATTAATTTTAAATTTTGAGTAATTTAAAATGAGTTCCTTGTTTAAAATCATCCCGATAGTGGTAATGGTGAATAATGGAATAATTACTAATATAATAGCCCAGATCTGTCTCTCACTGATCCGGTAACGCTCTGACGTCACCAACAATAAAACTCGCGCCACAGCACTGCGAGACGTTAAACAGCATTATTTCATTGTTAGAGAACCTAAATTTCCGTAATTTTAAATTTAAAAGAGTAATTGTCGCTCTAATTTCAAATAATAGCTCAAAAATAGTGAAATGAAATTTGATATCGATCGATATAAAATTTTTCTCGCTATGATCAGTAGTTCCCGATAAATTTTAAATTATATTAATCCTATATTTCAAATTAATTTGCGTTTTTAAATAGAAAGCAGTAAATCACGTCAGTGGTATATCATGCGCGTGGCATAGTTTCGACGCCACGATGCATCTGATTATTTATTGCAATCGTTATGATATAATTTGATAACATTTTTTGGTAACGTTCGACAAGCAGAGAAGTGCTTTGTTTTGATTAGAATTTCGAAAAAGAATTATTTGGAAATTTTAACTTTTGACTGACGTTTCACAAGCTGAGAATTTCATGGTTATTGAATTTTTACAATCATGAATTAGATTACTATATTTTTTACGAAGAACCCATCGCAAAAAGACAGCAAAGGAAAGGAAATCAAGATGGTTAGCGAGGTATATATATATCTATTTAAACAAGTCAAATTTGACGGGAAATCTCTCGAATGAAGAGGCAATTTGCACCCGTCATGCTATGACGTGTGCTTTTTCAGTAATTTAAATTAGGAACAAAGTTACGTCTGTAGATCTGGGAAGTAGGCTTCCTCTTCTGATCCAACGTCTAATAACACCTCAAATGCTGCTAAACTTCAAGCGATTTATTTCAGTTTGGACTTCTCCAGACCCGATAAATGTAAAATATAATGCACTTTAAATTTCATTAACTTACAAAAAAAACTTCAACAGCTGCTCTCTTTAGCACGACTGAAATTTACAGTTAGCCCCTAAATGCCATGCGTTGCTTTCAAGCAGCATACCCAAATTTGTTTCTAAAATGTTGAGAATAAGACTGAAGCTCTAATGCCTGTTGTTGCCAATACTATACATACTGAAAATGTTATTAAATAAATTTCCATTATATAGATGGCAACCTGAGTAGTGGTGAAAAATAAAAAAGAATTGATGTTTTTCACTTGCATCTTTTTTGCCTTTTTTGGAGGCTTGAAAATACCATATTTTTCTCTACAATGTTGAAGGAAATTCCTTATCCGCATTATTATTTATTAAAATCCATCTGTGTTTGATATTATAGAATTTTATCAAGGAATTTTTTTCTGAAAAAAGCCCAGTGTTGTCAGTCGGTAATAAACGATTTTTAGCCATAAACCATACTTAAACAAAATGGGAATTTTTAAAGTATTTTTCCCATGCTTTGCATAAGAACTGAAAGTCAAAAAACATTTTTAAATCATTTTTTTAAATCGGGCATTTTAGAGTTAATCACGAGTGTTTGTCTCAATACAAGCCATTACTTTCGAATACATTTAGCTCAGACACTCTATATAGTAAAAAATCGAAATATTGTATTGCGAGTTAAAATACTATTGGAAAAGTAAAATTATTTCAAATGCTGAACCCTTTATTTTTAATAATATTTTTCAACTGTTATTTATTTTCCACGAACTTCGTTTTTGTTTTTTCGAAAAATTAAGAAAACTCCCACCACTGTACATCGTAATTAGCTTTTAAGGAATGGTAAAACAAGAAAATTTTACAAAGCATTGAAATTGAATGGTTGGAATGGAACTGAATTTCTTATCCTTGAAAGCTTTAACCTTTTGTCTCTTGGTGTTGCAAATCTGCAACAAACCCAGAAGGCGCTATCTTTTCCACAGCAAGCACTTCAAGTCGATTTCATTGGTTGTTGCACAATACTGCAGTTAACACAATTTAATCATATATTCCCCAACAGAGGGTGATACTGAGGTGATTTTTAGAAACAGATTTTCAGTTGAAACTTAAACATTTTCACGAGGTTGCTCCTGAAAATTCTGCAGAATTTAGCGAATTTAAAAAGAGTGGACACATCTTTTTGTGAGAAATGTGGTGAGGGCCTTTGTTGAAACAAAACTAACAACTGTTTAAAAAACTGATTTTTTAAATTTTTCATGCCATTTTACATTATGGTGCAAAAATGAATAAAACCTTTATTGTCAATAAATTTTTATTTTGTTTGATATTTTTTTTAAATTACTTTTTTCATACTTACAATGATGTATTCTGACGTCTGATTAATTTTTTTCAAATTGGAGTCGTTATGATATAAAGGGTTAATTTGATCATGTTCCTAAATTTACCTCAGTGCGAGATTTTATTAACATAATTCAGTGGCGAATCCAGGATTTGGGTCGGGGGAGGGGCTGAGGTCATAAAAATTTTGTATCGTCGTGACGAATCTGAAACATCATGGCTTATGTAAACCAAAACACTTTAACTTAACATACTTTCCTCACATGACAATAAGAATCATAAAGATCCTTCGATAATTTAATAAAAAATGCGATGAAATAACTAGCCAAAAAATGTTTTAGGCCGCATCAGCGCTACAAGTGGAATGACTAGAAAAGTAGGAAAAATTTCGAGCCTGTCAAAGCCAGAAAACAATGTTGTCACGATTTTATTATTATTATTTAAGTGAAAATTAAGAACAAACAGTTGTAGTGATTTTAAATAAAATCAAGAATTTCGTCTTAGCTCTGGGGGGGGGCTGCAGCCCCATAGCCCTCCCCTGGATTCGCCATTTATATAATTCGTCTTCTTGATTTTGTAAGCTGAGCTAAGCTTGATTCGTCTTCTGTGATTTTTGTAAGCTGAGCTTAAATTTTGAACTGTATCGATGAGAATGACACCCGACGCAGCACCCCTTTCGAAACTTCAACATCACTCGCAAGGGAAAATGTTTTGCTTATTTTTAGATTAGAGTGTTTAGTTATTCGAGGTGTAATAATATTTGGCTCGTCCAGAAAGTAACTTTTCCGAATACAGTAAAGAGACACAAAACATGCTTACTTGCTCTTAATCTTTTTATGTCTTGTGTTTTTAATGTTAAGCTTTTTGTGTTTTTCTCCTTTGCGTTTTATGTTTTTACTCTTCAGCTTTTTGTGCTTTGTGTTTTTGCTCTTTATCCTTTTTTTTTTTTGAGTTCACTGTTGTAAGCGATGATTTTTAAATTGTTCTGCTCACCCCTTGGGGTTCTTTGTAAACTCTTTTTAATGTACTTCATTTCTTTTGTTTTATGTTTCCCCTTCGGCTTGTGGAAGGCCTTACACCCTCTTGGGTAGGCTGGGACTGAGCGGGTTGTAAAAAAAAAATAAGACGTTTACATATTTTACAACTTTCCCATCTGTTAATTTTTTGCTGTTTAGTTTGGCCTTGCGGAGACGTTTAGCTCAATACAATTAACACTAAAATGTTTTATTTCGAAAGCAGGGAGAGAAAAGGGTAAAGTAATTTCACATATATTTCAATTTTCTTTAAATTCGTATTTTTCAATCTTATCTAACAATAAAGATAAAATTTTAAATAGTTATGTATTCCGTATTAATTGTTTAACAGCCAGGATATACCAAGCAAACAAGCTGGTCTCTAAAGGTGGTTAGTTAGAAATATATTAAAATTATAAACAGAAGCTACCATAAGCAGAATAATGGTTTACAAAGTAAACTTGCTGATGTGGCAGATCAACAGATTCATAGATGATACTCTGATCTAAAAAAGTCATTTGATATTAATAAAATTTGAATTCAGCTCATAAATACTCAACTCTTAATTTCAACTCTAATTTCTTTTATTTCTAATTAGTAATTTATGTACTATACATAGTGCGAAGCAGTGGCGAATTCAAAGGGTGGCTATCGGGCTGCAGCCCCCCCCCCTCCCAGAGCTAAACCAGAATTCTTTATTTTATTTAAAATCACTACATCTGTTTTTCCTCAATCTCCCTTTTAAACAAGTGAAAACATTTCTTCCTGGTTTTTGACAGACTCGAAAGTTTTCCCACTTTTGTACTCATTCCACTCGTATTCGCAGCGTTGACATGGTCCAAAACGTGTTTTTGCTAGTTATTTCAATGTGTTTTTTGTTAAATTATCGAAAGTATTGTAGTGTTTTTTATGATTCTCATTGTCAGGTGAGTCAAGTCTATAAAGTTAAAGTGTTTTGGTTTACATAAGCCACAAGATTTGATATTGGTCACAACGATACAAAAATTTTTATATCTCCCCCCCCCCCCTCACCCAAATACTGGATTCGCCACTGGTGCGAAGCAAATAAATTCAATTCTTTATTATCCATCACACAAAAACCAAAGTTTAATAGCTGCAATAAGATATAGATTTTGTTTTAGTTTCTGTCTTTTAGAAAATATGTGCAATTTGTAATTTATTTGATGATACATTTATTTTGTTGTGTACATATTTTTTATGAATATCTATCCTATTAAAATTCGAAGGTAAACAAACGTATGTATGTATGTATGCATGTATGTATGTATGTCCGGCTATCTTCTCACGAACCGCTGAACGGAGAAGCATGCGGAAAGTACTAAAAGATGGGGAATAATCCAAGGAATCCATTCCGGCCATTTAAATTCCGAAATTACAATTAGTTAAAAAGATATTAATTAAAAACGTCGAAATGAATGAATTGATGTGCTGCCATCTATTGGCAGAATGGTGAATTCATTTACGGCGGATTATTTTTTTCCTATTATTAGTTTTCGCATCCGGTGTTGCATTTTTTTTATTTATTTAACGGAAGCTGGTATTTCCTTTTGAGCGATCTTCTGTGTTCTTCTGTGTTTGGATTTATTAACAATTGAAAAAAAATCGTTTTCCTGCATTTTTCTTTCCTTTTTTTGTCGTACGATGTTTCGCAACATTTACGTTTGTTGGGGAACATAATTATTCATTTTTATCCGTTTTTTTTTTCATTATTCTTCGTTTTATTTTTTCTTTTGCAAAACAAATATCATACTAATCTGTTTTAATTTATAAGCATAAGAATTCTCGCGTTTTCATTCAAACCAAATTGCTTTAAGGTAGTAAAAAGGCTAGAACTGAAAGTTTTAATCCAACAAGAGAGGATTCCAAACAGATTTACGTTTGTTGGGGAAGCTTAGTGACAATATTTGTAGGGAAAAAAACAGAGGCGGTATAAGAAAAAATGTGGATTCTGAGAAATGCTGGGTTATTAACTATAAGGTTGGATTTAAAAATTTTAATTAAACAATATAGGATTCAAAGGATTTTTTACGTTTTGGGGGAACGTAACGTTTACGTTAGCGACAATATGTGTAAAAAAAATAAACCGGAGGCGGGCATATGAAAATTAGTAATAAAAAGACTAGATTTGTGTGTATGTGAAAGAATATTTACATTTGTTGGGGAAACTAAGTGACAATATTTGTTCAAAAAAAATGGAGCCGGGCATATGAAAATATGGATCCCAAGGCCTCACGTGATCTCACTTCTCTCCGCCCGGGAATATCCCATTATTCAAGATTGCCCGTGCAACGCCGGGTCATGCAGCTAGTAGTTCATTAAAGTAATTTTTAAGAATACATAATTTTTATTAAACCTATTTAATAAATCATAAAATATGATAAATATGTGTATAAAAATATTTGCAGGATGTAATTTTTTCCGGGTGGGGGTTTTATAGAATTGATGAAAAATTAACGAAAATGTGTCATGTAGGGGGGGGGGGGCAGCGCAGCTTTGCCAGTTCCATCAAGGGCGCAGGGTCACCTATGTACCCCTGCACAAAAATGCCAGACGTCTGACGCGCGACGCCGATCAAGAAAGGGTTAAACACCTCCAAGCAGAACCGCTACAGCAGTTGTTGTGTGCGCAGCGCCGCATGAGGGCAAGCGTTGTTGTAGAGCGGGAGGTGTTTAACCACCCAGCCTATAGTCCCGATCTTGTTCCCAGCGACTACAATCTGTTTCAGCACCTGAAAAGGTTCTTGGCCGGGCAGCATTTATCCAGTAATGACGACGTGCAGACGGCTGGTTCTTATGTTGAGAGGTAGCTGAAAGAGCGCTGTATCTGTTTTCATAAATGTTTCCAGCTAATTATGTTTTGTGTCTCCTTACGGCTCCGGGAAACTTACTTGCTAGACGAACCAAATAGATAGTCACAACTTCAAGGTGAGAAACAGCGTGATAAAAGCAGCAGTAGGTGGGGGGAAGGGCAGGGAGAGAACATATGCTCGGGTGCCACTCTGAGGGGGCGCCGTGGAGATAAAATATTAATGCGTTTATGTCAGTTTTTAACCCTCAGAGGCACGGCATTTGCCTGTAACAATAAGGCACGGGAGGCGCATACAATACGCCACCTGTTTTTCCTTGATTTTGCTTCTGTACACGCAAGTAACTTAGTTTTTTTTTCATTGAATAATATAGCGTAAGTTCCAGAAGCTTTAGTTTTGACATCTTTTTGCTCTTTAAGAGGTAAAAAATATCTATAAATGCCAACTTACTTTTCATCCTTCAACACGATTGATTCTTTTTGAGGCGAAACGTAACGGCGCGGGCGGCATTCTGAATGTGCCATAATAGATCTCGACAAAATAACTGTTGTATAAAGAGAGACTGACTGCCCCATGACCTTTCCTTCTGGCTTCTGTGTGCGTGCGTGAGTACGTGCACGTGCGTGCGTACGTGCGTGTGCGTGTACGTGCTTGTTCTTTATTACCCATGCCGAACCTTCCATGTGTTTGGAGGGGTTGGGTGGTAGATTAGAGGCGGGAACCCGGCCGATCGGCTAGTTAATAACGGCTGCATTGGCACTTTCTCCTCGTTTGGAGCGCTTTATACGCCAGCCCGTGCCTTTAAGAGTTAAAATCAAATATGAAGAGGGGTGCGAAATAATATCACCAGGCCACATTATTCCTTGCTAAGTTACTCAGGAGAGGGAAAATCATATGAGTCCCTGGTTCCACTTACCCTCCCTACGCCACTGGATGCTGTCAAGTGTATTCAGCCTGCAGTGGTGTAGTGACTGGGAGGCAAGCAGGGCGATAAATAAACCGGGCGCCAGTCTTAGAGGACAATGGAGGCAAAATATAAGTGCGTAATTGTCACTGTTTAAAATTAAATATGATGAAGGGGCGAAAATATAATATTATACCCCGGGCGTCACTTACCAACACCTCCTTAACCCTATGAGCCTTATCTCGCCTCAGACCGCCTCATTCGACACAGGCAGGACTCGGGCGTCTGGGTGAATTTTACGGGGGAAAATGAGTTCCTTTCTTTGTTGACAATAGATCGTGCAACCGAGGGTGCCGTCCTCCTGGAATTTCTGTAGAGAAAGGGAGGATTTCATTCTGATTTCATGAATGAAAATTTACTCCAGTTTTTGAGGCACTTGAATTCTCACTCTAACAGGGTTCAAAAAGTTAATATACAGGAGGTGTTGCACTCACCCTCTCTACGCCACTGCTCGTGTTACAAGTGAACAGATATCTACCCCCACTCAATTTTGATATCCTCCGCGTATCTTCCAAAGTGAAAACGAACGTGTCGTCAGAGCACATTATAAAACAGCGCGCAGATGGCACGCACAGTTTCATTTGTCGTGCGACTTTCACATCACGTGAACCATGTCTCAACCGCAAATCGATTCGAAATCTCGAACTTCTTCAAAATTGGATCAATCAGAATAAATTTGCGATATATATCTTGATACAGCTGTAACAAAAAAATATCCGAAAGGATGTTAAGCTAGAAACAATCGGAGAATTTTCTACATTATATTTAATGATTATTACAGTATTCATAACATAGAGCACTCTTAGCTCAGAAATTGCCGCCTAATTAATCTGTTTTATTAACTGATCTGCATCTGAGTTATAAAAAGCAGCTAACGTAATGATATATTTCAAAATTCAGGAACAGGTAGCATTAATATGATTGTCTTCCCTTATGCATCAAAATTTATGAAAAAAATCTAGAATTCGGTATTAAATACATACATATTTGACAGTTACTGAATCTTCATGCATTAAAAGAGAAAAAAAAACTTTTAATCGTCGATGAAAATTACATTTGTATCCCATTAAATTATATAAAATGAATGTCGGTTTTATTTTTAACTGAAAATGCTACAATATATCTATTTATTTTACACGTGATTTATGGTTTCTTCAAAAAAAATACCGCTTTTCATGTTAAAGTGTTTTCTTAAAATAAAGCTTTACACAAACAGAACGTTCCACAAAATCATAAATACATATAGAGAAACAACTGTAAAAAATTTTATTCTCACAAAAATTATGATAGTATTACTAAATACTTTTCACAGTAAAATATAAATAAATTATGATAGAATTATTAAATAATCTTGCTCATGAGGTTTTCCCCTCTTAATTGAACCTTAACCCTCTGATTCCTAAGATCATTAGAATAGAGGGACCTCAAAATACGAGAACATCCGAGTTCCTCTTTCAAAGGTAAGGGAAATTGACTTCCCCCCCTCAAAAACCACAATGACCACTGTCCGAATTCTAAGACTCCCGCTTTTTCCCTAATCCATCTGGAGGAGCCACGCTAAGGAAGAAAGAGTACGCCGCGGGTGTGAAATCAATCACACTTAACGAAAGGGGGTGGAAATTTCACAGTGGTATTCGGAAGGCCGCCGTCTTTTGCTTGAAGGGACGTTGCGGACTTTCCTGTATCAATAGAGTTAATGCCGCGGTGGCCTAGTGGTAAGGTCTCGGGTACGTAACCGTCGGATTAAAGGTTTGCAATCCGATTCCACTGAACATCCGCCTTATATGTGAGCCTGTTGCACGTTAACTCTTGCGCAGGGAGCCAAAAGTCCTCCCGGTATGGTGTAGAACAGTGGTTCCCAACCTATGGGCCTCGGAGAGAGTGTTACTGGGCCGCGGAACACTAGTCGAAGTCACATACGTAAAGAAAGTGAAAGTACCATCAAAGGAAGAAGACTCTTTAACTGAACTATTGACCAGATTCTAAAATCGTTTTTCAGAACTACACCATTGGTCCCGTTTTGGTTTATGTGGAGTTTACGGTACCCTCTTACTTCGTTCCTCTTAGGATCGCCAACTGTTTGCCGCCAAGAACGGCGATGAGAGAACATTTGTTTTGGATGCGTCTAGATGTTTTTAACGAGTGACAATCGCGCATGCGCACAAATTGATCTTTTCATCGATACTTTGCTTATCAGGCCATATTGCGTCCGATTGGACTGTTTTGTTCAACTCTTCTATGTGATTGGTCTTTAAATTCGAATTTGAATAAAACTTCGTTTGGAATTCTTCGGATTGAAAATCGGTTCAGTACCGTGTATGTTATTCTGTGTGTGTCTCAATGAGTAAGCGAAGCTACGAGTATTCCGCTATGCTGAAAGCGAAGTCGTTTATATTTTTAAAGTTAAAAAAATTTGCTCGGTACACGCTTGAAATGCCGCAGGCATTGCGTGCGAAATTCTTGTTTTCAGAATTTTTTAAAAAACCTAGATTCCTAACATTCAATGAAAAATCAAAGCTACAAGTTACCTGCCATGCTGAAAGCGGAGCCTCTGATGTTTTTTTAAATTAAAAAAATTTGCCCGGTACACGCTTAAAATGTCGCAGGCATTGCGTGCTCAATCTCTTGTTTTCAGGTGACGCATGCGCAAGAGAGCAATAAAAATCGCACTGCACATCCAAAACAGTGTTTTGCTACGGCAAATGAAATTACGCCAAGAAAAATTGGCATGAAACAGGTGCGTACCGTAAACTCCACATTTACCCCCGTTTTGGATAAATGTTCTACAATATCCAACAATTGCCAAACTTTCACTCAGACATTTGACAAGATTCTCTGCCACCTATCTGTGTAAATATGCTTTATCAACTTTAGTTTTTAAAAAAAACATAAGTACAGAAACAAACTGAATGTTTCTGCAAACAGTTTGCTTCTGTACTAATGTAATCAAGTTCAGTAATAAAATTCTGTAATAAAGTTCTTTAATAAAAATTCTGTAATAAAGTTGCAGCCTCAAGTCACTTTCTTGTGACTCGATGCTGAAGTTGTCAAGTTTTAATCTAGATACTGACTCCCTTGTTGGGGGACAAACAATGTCAAAAGTCCCATTGAGTTTTTCTTTTTAATTTTAAATCTTGACTGCTTGTTTTTGAGTTTTCTTACAATGCGACAGCTAAATAATAACAATAAAATGTTTTATTTTATAAAAATTATATTTTTAAACCTTTTACAATAAGTTTCACTAATTACTCACATATATGTGTGTGTGTGT
>BGPR01028259.1:0-20086 GCA_013235015.1 Araneus ventricosus | reverse complement strand
AGGAAAACACATAAAATTCAGATTTTAACTTTTATTTACTAAATTAATTTTACTACAACTTTTCTTCAATTTTATTTTGGCATCATTAGATACGTTTTAATGCAGAATAACCCCTAGGAAAGATGAACAAACTTTTTGTAATTAAATGTCAGAATACTTAACTAATAATTTAAAAAATTAATTTTGCCTCCATCTGCAATCTACCGCTAGCTTTGTGAAACTACATTTTCCTTTGTTCTGTGAATAATGTCAGAAAACTGTCAAATCATTGAAGATATAAACGCGATTAAAGTAGTAATTTCTTCTGTACCATCGGAAAAATAAAGGGTTACAAACCACGATAGTATATGGTCCAAATTTCTATTGAACTCATTTCAAAAATTAATAAAAAAGTAAAACTAACAATGTTGCTAACCGCGTTTTTTACCGGAGCACAAATAAAAAAGGCGTTTTTTTCGATAGACGTTCTAAATTTCCATATAAAGCGAGAGGTTCTACACGCAATGACTACCGATCAGCAGAAACCGATGTTTTCTGGTTTCCTTTTTTCAGTTTTTTTTTTTTTTGAATATCTCTGTAACTATTCAGTTTTGGAATTATAATTGATACAACAATTAAAGAGCGCAAAATTCCCACAAAACATGCTTCTAATTTTCTTCTAGCTTTAATAGGTTCACAGATTAACAGCTCTAAAAAAGGGAGATTTCCATTAATTTATAACTAATTCAGGACCAATCGTAACGACGCGCGTTACCATTTCCGGAAAAAAAACTTTTAAAATAAGGCTCTAATTGAAGAAAAAACCTGTAATTCTGTAACATTATTATTTTTTTTATTATTTTTTTAAATTTGTTCAATAATTTATAGCCACCCTGTATTGCTGCGATTTCACATATTTACAGATCGCAGCAAATTCTTAAGTCATTCCTCTGTTACCTTACTGATGCAATTGCCCCGGGGCTGCCAGAAAACGGAATGTACGCAAACTCTGTATATTCAATTGATTTTCGGGTAAAAAATCTATCTGACTAAATTTTTCTGATCCGGAAATACATCTTCATCCCTGTGTAGAAAGTATCACTACTATGATACAGGTCGTATCTTGGGAATTGTAGAACCACCTGAAAAATTGAATGGTTTAAGAAATGTTTTATGCATGAGAACTGCTCTAGAATATGTCAGTCTTTTCTGTATTTCATTTATTTCTGACTCTGTTCTTGAATTTGAAAGAAGAAAAATGTTTACGCGACATTAAAAAAGCTTTGAAATGGTGAAAATTATGAAGAAAGTAGTTTTCAGTTGAAACGAAGTTATCTTTTTATTTTGCATTTGTTTAATAAATATTTTAGTTAGTTTTGATTTCGTAGTTTACGGGGAAAACTAATGAATGAAATCCTCTATAATTTATTTCTGCATTTTAGAAATTAGTTTGCATTTAATATTATTAATGGAAAAATAATCAAAAGTCTTTATATTTTAAACTTTGTATCGAGAAATAAAATATGGATACAGCAAAATAAGAAATAAATATAAAACAATTTTATTGCCTACAATAATGTATTTAGAATTAATGTATACTCTTATATTATGGTCGGTAAAATTCATTTGTTACGTGAATAATTTTACCATATAACTAATGAAATTAATTATCATTTACAGAATTTTGATACTAAAAAATTATATTTTAATTACTTTCTCCCTTTTATTTGTACTATCCAATAGGCAGCGCAAGATCTAAATAATTGTTTCTTTAATATTTTAACGTTTATTTCTTTATAAATTTCCTAGAAATTTCTATATTATAAATCAGATAAACGCCCTAAATGAATAAATTGCATGAAATGATTTGCCCATAATACTGGACAATTTATTTGTATTGTGCATAAGTCATCATTCAGTGTCAATTCCAGATATTTTGACTCCTTAATTTAGACCCAATAACAATATAAATATCTATTATTGTATAATAATCACTATATAACAATGGATGATGGAACTGGATTGTAGATAAAGCTCTTTAATTTTTTTCTTATAGTATCTAGATTTGTAACTGTTTGATTAGGATTGAAGAAGAAAGGGAAAGGAACATTTCGAAATTTAATGGTTTATTTGATAGCATTCCTTAAGAGAATGTTTTAGATTCATTCATACTTTACCTAGTTTTGAAGATGTTCACAGGAGAAAAAATTCAATGCCAAAGTTATAAAGCATTATAATATAAGACTCAAATACTTAGAAATTGGTGATGTAAAAGCCGTTATTCCTTCTTTTGCAGTTATCATGATTCATTATCGTATCGCAATTAATAGCGGCAAAAAAATTTAAGAACTGAATTTAAATCTTATCTTATGTTTCACTCTACCTCATACAGGTACAAAACATTTCTTCACGACTTACATACATTTACGTAACGTAAACTTAATTTTATGTACACCTTCACAATAATAGAGCCTAAATTTTTCATCCCAACTTATTAATGAGTTTCCCTATATTTTGAAATTTTTTCACTATAGTTCATAGCATTTGATTCCAAAATGGTAATTGAGAGTAAGACACCTCGTTGTCAAGAATTTGTATATCTTTTCTTTTGCTAATAGTGTACATAAAATTGGCAACTCTTAAAGATAGGCATGCAGTGGCTGGAAACATTGTGTAAAGTAAATAACTATATTAAATCATGTAACTTCTAAATGTGATTTTGAATCTGAATATGAAACTTGCATAATATCTTTATTTTGCCATACCTGATATATATTCAAAATACAGAATTACATGCTTGTGCAAAAATATTAAATAAAAGCAAAGGAAATGATACTATGTGGGTTCCGGAACAGCATTTCAGAGGCACATGGGAAAAGTTAATAAGATATGTGAACAATCTAATGACCGAAATTCAATTTTGGAACGATTTTCTCATACTGGGTGTCAGATAGCCTACAATTTCCTGTGGTAATAAAATTTATTCGCGATAAATGGATTCATCACTATCGGCGGAGACAAAGGAGGAATCAAAACACTGATTGCGAGCGTATTCTCCACAAAGAGAATTCCTCTTCCGTTGGAAAGAGATTGTGTCCATAGTCTTCGGATGCCTGTGATGTAATTCATTTATATTCTTTAATGATAAATTTTCTAGTTTTTTGACATTTTGGAAAAGACAAGATAAATTACTGACAGTTTGTACGCTTCTTTGCTGTCATTTAGAATAATGAATTGAAGAAACGTCTTCATATCTTGGGAAGAGAAGATCTTTTTCAACACTATAATGCACCAGTTTACAGTTCTGAATTTGTAAAAGCGCAACTACACAATTTAGAGCATTCCATCACCCAAATCTTCGGATTTGGCTCTTCTGGATTACTACCTCTATCCCAAAAATTAAAAAATGGCTGGTACGAAAGTGTTCTTTCTTCGAAAGTGAGCTGATTGCCAAAACGATTGCCTACTTTCAAGGATTTGACAAATAGAACTAGGGAGTGTAAAACCCAGGTATCCTTGATTATGGCAATATTAGTCTTCTAGCCGACAGATACTCGAATTACACTCTATTAGTCAAGAAAAGGAACAGTCATAATGGCGTGTTGCACATTAAATCTACCTTTCGCTTCTGTGAAGGTTTATTTGTTTTAAAATGAAAAACTCTCTATGTCTGCTTGAATTTAAACTATCCTTACTTAAAAAATCATAACACTTTTATAACCATTTTAGTCCAGCTAATTATACGTTTTACTAAGGATTTATACCCTATCAAGCAAATAAGGATTTACTCCAATAATTGCGCTGTTCTATTTTAGTTTTCTTATAACTTCTGCACTTCTGGTAAAACAGGGTACTGCAAGTGGCGTAAGACCGCGACTGTCAGTATCGACGATTCTTCTGCTGAAGACGATAAAAACACATTAGACGTTTCTATTATTTATGTTTTAATGATAAATTTTCTAATTCTAAATAAAGAAGAATGGCCTATCTAATGTAAAATCTGTCTAACTGTGCCCTCAGAAAGCTGCAGTGAGCGGAGGAAGAAGATAACTGCTTTTGACATTTGAATTTTGTAGCCTGTATTCTTAAATTGTCATAAAAAACCATCAAAATTGCTCTCCACTGAAAAAATAGTGTCTTTAATTTCCCCATAACGTTAAATTACGTACCCGGTTTTACCCCTAACGCTACCTTGCTCTTTTATCCCACTGCTAGGTAAAACCGAGTAGTTTCTTTTATTTTTTTTTTATATGAAAATCATTCCTAGGTCCTAGTGAAACTGTGACTTTTCAGGAAAGATATATTTACCCGATAAACAACAGAATATTTTAATAAAATTTGTCAAGCCTCTTCAATCGAATACTTTAGCTCCAGTAAGCTTCCAACCTAGCTACTGGTTTCACCCTTACTTTCTATACTGTTACGGACTGAAATAAAACATTTGACATAATTGGACCAAGTGTATAAAGCCCAAAGGAAATCATATTGAAAATAACCATTATTCCGCAAAAATTGAGTTCGTACTTTAGCACGGACTAACCAAACAATTCTCGTACAATTAAATAGTCCACAGTGTCCTGATACTGCTATTTTCTCGTCCCCTTCTGAGCTAGAAGCTCGAGGTTTCGAAGTCCACCGTGAATGTAGATATGGTTTGATGCTAAATCTGTCGAACCTAAATGTACGCTGGTATGCTGTGGAAGTTTAGAGGAGGAGGGAAATGCCAGTTTAGGAATTGCTCGGCACCTTGATCAGGGTCTTCAAACTTACGGCAATACGCCCCTAAAAATTGATCATTAATATGAAGCTTCCTCAAACCAAAAGTGCTCTTCTTCATTGAACTAAATAATGCATTAAAAAAATAAACATGTGTATGCTTTAAATAATATTTTAGATATTTTTTTTGCTAATTTTTCCACATTATTTACCCCCCAATGTTTCTGCAATTGTAGGAACACAAAATTGAAATAATTTTATAAGAAAGTCTTAAGATGATTTAAAGGATTGTTTTCATTCAAAAGTATTTAGAGATTGTAAAGCTGAATAATCGAAAGAAAATTAAATAAAATTTAATTTTAACATGTCATTCTACGTAATTCTCTATACCCTTGAATGTAGTCTGCTTGAAATTTTCTAAGTCACAGAATTTCAATATAAGAGCCACCATAAGAATCAAAATGTCATGAAGGTTCTAATTAATTTAAAATTCCAACTTTCTTAAATGTTTTGTTGATGTTAATGTCTTCTAGAAAGAATATTATTAACCCACTCTTAGCCGCTTCATTTTAAATATCTCATGTAAAGCTTCAGAGGCAATCATACAGTTTCCTTAACACACATATTATAAATTAGTCTTATATATATTTTACATAAAGCAATAGAAATAATAATGCTTGGAATAAGGATTAATATGTCAATGAATAAATTTGAAAAAGTGTCTTTTTTGTACCTACATATTAAAATATCCCTTTATTAATACAATATAATAATAAACGTACATAGTTTATTAAATTCTTATCATGATATACAGTTTGATTCTTTTGAACGTTTGGAATTTAACCTCTATAGAGTAGAATATGATACTGAGAAGAGAGTAACATTTTAAAATTTTTCTTCTTCCGAGTGTTAAAGTCATTCAGATTATATTTCCTATAAAGCATTTGTGTTCTTAGAGTTTACTGTGAACCAGATATATTGAATTTATTATTTCTTTACATAAGTGATACCACTTTACTACCTCTCTTAAAAAAACAAGGAAATGGGTTAGACATTTCGGTAAAAAATTTTAGGCAATAAGTTTATTTTCGGCCCGAGGTTAGTAGTGGTTCCAGGCACTTTTCAATTCCATACCATGATCTCAAAATGATCTGAACCGAATCGGTATGCACGAATATCTGCGGTTGGTACACTTTGAATGCAAATAAAACGGGTTTCGACATCTAGATTTTTCAGTTGAGACAGAATCGGGAGAAATCGATATACGTACACGAGATCGTATATGAGTTCTGACAATGTTTTCCGTATTAGAGAAGCATTTTTTAAAACTTATTTTATTGTTTTGATAACTCTAGTGAAGAAAGTATTATGATTTGGATTAATGATAAATCATTTTCAAGAAAACCTGATCTCGTAACTGTGCCAATTCTACGAAATTTTCACTGTCAATTCTTAAGCAGTGGGTGGAATACACCTCATCGACAACAAAATGTCTAAATGATCACCCCATTTTGTAATCAGTTTCAAGTCCCAAATTGTATATTTGTTTTAAAGAGAAATGTGTCATTATAAATAGTACACTTACAACCTTGGCTCTCTTCCTTAAGACATAGCCCAAGAATTGGTACGGCTGGATAAATTTTGCTTGCATCTCTTATTTATGTCAAAAAAATCGGCGTATTACTGTTTCTTAAAGAACTGCATAAATATAATAAAAAAAGAAATGAAAGATAATCCCAAATTTTTATTAAATGAAAAATCATTGCATAACTAACATATTTATTATCTTACTATTTTTGTTTGATAACTTTAATATAGGTTATTTTTACAATTTTGCAGTGCAAAATTATAGCTATGCTGCACAATATACTATTAATTACTGAATGTTTAAATTTATTAAAATAATCTTTAATAACAAAATAAATGCAATAAAAAAGCAACGTATGGAAAACGAAATTTTCTTTCGGCCTGCAAATAAATATAACTCGAAATAAAATAAAAAAAGTGATTTTTGAATTTCTCACTTTTAATTACATGTTTTATCCATTAATCTTAAAATCCATAATAAATATATTTTAATGTATTTATAAGAAATTTACAACTCTTTAATACAACAATACCTGACCTTCAAAAACGCAAATCCATGCATTGCAGATCTTTGAGATCCTTCTCCGTGACAGGCCTTTCCCTGTCTTCCCTCCAAACACGTGATCAATTTCAGCAACTTAAAGCCTGACTTCTGGATATTGTCCACTAGTAGACAGCCCACACGGCTCGATATTCCAACCGTTCTGTGACCCCGTAGATATAGGGGAAGTGAAGTTAGAAGTGCAATTAAACAAATTAGCCTGTCTGGATTTGTCACAGCCAAAAAGTGGAAGCGAAACCATTAACAAGAAAAAACACCCTTTAAGTAGGTGAAAGTTGGAGCGCAGATGCTCTGCTCTGGATCAGCTTAGTATGTTTCAAATATAAAGATACACTTAATACAATTGAATAATACATGAAAAGAAGCAATGAAAATTATTGTACCACCTGCGTTCCTATAAAATTTACATATGAAAATTAAAATTAAGTGAGAATTAATGACTACATCTCAAAGTGGCATGCCTGAAAATGAATAATTTTCTAAATATTTAGTTGCAAACATAAACTAAAAAAATGTGAACAGTGAAGTTCAGATAAATTTTATTAATCCACATTGTACCAAGAATTGAAAATTAATATTCTTTTAAAAAAAAACTTTAAAAAATGTGTTTCCCTCAAAGCCTATGTATACACATAATATCAAAATACTTGTCAAACGTTCTCATTAGTTCTTTGTCAAGGCTGCTTCGTCCTAAAAAAAGGACAATGGTACAATCCACAGCTATCAGTCCCATATATGAAAGGGAAGGAAGCATCTGCTATAGTCCAACGTTACATTTTTTTAAGGTTTAGTTGTTGATTTTGTTGCACAGAGTTTCAGCTGGCATCTTTTTTTTGTTTGCTCTTTCTTTGTTTTTAACAATACATGTTTATTTTAAACTTTAGAAAATCGTTATTGTAATATTCTCTTTGAAATCAATTCCAAGCCTTCTGCAAGATGGTTTCTTGGATTAGAAATTCCCTAAATTAGGAAATTGTCATATCTACTCGAAAATCAAGCAGGCTCAGACTATCATCACTAACAGCTGGATTGAGCTCTATTACAACAAAGGTTGTTTCAAAAGCATCAAAAAATTCAGAAAATACCCGAATTGTTTAACAGCTTCGGTTGGGACAAATCTTGGAAGGATCTTAATAAAGGATTAAACATCTAGCACTGAAGTTAAGTTGTAAGAGATATCGTTAAAATGAAGATCGTCTTATTTCCTTCGTAATATCTGTTCTTTGACATCACTTTATCTAAAATTGTACTGAGCAGTATCTATGTCGGGCGATTTCAGTAAACATGATAAATCTCACTATAGAAGAGAATTCCTAAAATTGCTTCTTCATTTCTCAAACACGATTATTCTTTTGCCTGGAATATTTAATCGATTTATTCATCCGTCAGCTCAATCAAATTCAAACAGATCAACTCAAATAATCTAGTAGGAGGATTTACCAGCAGTAAAATCTAATCTGCTGCCTCCATCTTCTTAATCACTGTCATCTTAAAGTCAACAAAAAATTCTAGGCTTCCTGAGCAGTAAAAATTTATGGCATTTCTAATATTACAGCAATCAAAATAATTTTCAAATGAAAACAAAAAAGTCAAGTACAAGAAAAGCGGAAATGATAGTCTCATCGAGGAATTTCTAAATACAACTGGATCAGTATTTCTTTTAGCAACATGACTCAGTTCTTGAGAACAATTGACTTTAGCCAATACGTCAGTTCACATGATATGCCCTAAGTGACTGTCAGGCTGACTGATCGGCGTCTGTATTACTTGTAGAGTTGAACGCAAATAGACAAAGGAAGGACTTTCTCCATTACTAACTGACGGGGGGGGGGCTGGTAGTAATGGATTGTAACATCGTCCCATTTATAGGACATCTGAAAATGTAGGGTAAATCTTCTAGATTACCTTTTTTTGGCAGGATTTTAATAGAATAAAAGTATGGAATATTGCCTCAATAAAAACTTACCTTTAAAAAAAAACTTGTGCATTGAAAAATGTTAGAAAAATCTGCGAAAATCGCTATATTTTAAAAAGTTAATAAAAAATATCTAACATTAATTGAACTTTAGAGAAAGTCATATATATATATATATATAAATTATTCTTGAATAAATCACTTTATTTAGGATTAAAATATTCAAAAGAATTTGTATAAAGGTCATTTATGTGCTGTCCTATTTTTTAGGACGATGAGAAATATGCTAAATTAGATAACAAATTTTAATTGAATAATACCGCTAGTATGAAAGTGTTGATTTCTTCTCTGACGTCTTCTTTCGCTGACTCCTTTTGTCCCAACATTTTCGAGTAACAAGTCTATCATCGTTTTGTGCTTCCATCGGAAATTGCTCTCTCTCCTTTAAGCATCTCTTTTCTCTTCTATCATCTGAGGATTCTAACAAAAAATTAATGGTGATGAGTTTAAATAGTATAAAGTAAAAAGAATAACAAATTGAGGAAGCATGAAAAGAGGTTATTTTATTCTTTGTCTGGCATGTGTTGGAGTGGACGTAACTAACCAAAAAAAATAAATTGAGCAAGTTCAAGTATTTAAAACTAAACCTTATTCTTATGTAGTCCCTGTACTTGTGTCAGAAAAAAACTCTATACTGTAGAATATATACAGAGCGTCCCAAAAATTGGAGCAAGTGTTTATTTTAAACATTGCTTCCTAGACATAGATCAGCTGCAAAGTTTCATCTAATAAGGTAGAATCTGTAGGAAAATATTCTTGCTTGTGGAAGTTGTTAATAGAAAGATTTTAAAAATTAACTTTTTATACGTCCCCACAGAGCGTCTGTTAGTAAAGTGCTCTTCTTACACTTCTATGTGGCAAACCTGCTTCACAACCCATCTACAGTCCACAGAAATATTATAAGGCAAAATTTTATTGACTTTAAACTAATTTTCCATACCTACGACTGTTGTTTGAGCTGAGCCTTCGGCGTACAAATCAGGAAAAATACATTTCTATTAAATGTTATTAGAAGGCGGATTAAGAAAATAATAATGCATTCACCAACTCTTTTCTCGAATTTATGAAAATGATCAAACAAACCTAAACTGAAGTGAGATGAAGTGAATTTGTCTAAAATGTGCACCTTCGTGGCCTACATGGTTGCATTTTCTAACAATATTATCGCCAGTTCCAGTCTAACACTTGTGAGCATAAAAGTCAGGCTTTTTGAATTCGTCGGTAAAGATCTGCTAGGTTCATACAGGACCTTGTAAGTGTGTTACAGACGAACATAAGCGACCCCATAAATAAAAAAAAATCAAGAAACTATAAAGTCAAGGGGTCAAGGAAGAAATCTAATAGGACCCTGTAAGTCAATCCACTCTGTCAGGAATTCCGCATTCAACCATCGTCTTACAGCTGATGTGTGGTGAGGTGGAGCGCCATCCAGTTGTAACTACACGTGAAAGACCGCTAAAGGCAATCTTATCCATCAGTCTAGTCACAGTGCCATTTAAAACTAACTGCATAAATCGGTCACCATTCAGTGCTGATACAAAATCTGACCAACCAACGAGTTTCTGAAATGCTACACCACATATTTATACAAAAATTGCTTTGAGCTGGGATGAACTCTGCATGAAGAATGGATTTTATTTTTCAATGTGATAATTTTGCAATTGATATTTCCATCCTGATTAAAACCGACACGCGTCTAACCAAATTTATATTTCAGGAAAGAAAGATTAGACTCCTACCTGAAGTTTTGGGATTGTAGTGTAGAATTCACCTTGAAAAACTCTAGACGTCGCTTTGCGGATCTCGACATTAGCTGTTCATGAAGTTCACGAATACTCTAGGATGCTAGTTATAACGTTTAAGTGTTCCTCCCTACTGTCGTTTTCGGAATGTTCTAGTTCTAAAACTGACTGTTCATAGACCAGTATGAGGATAATTTTGAAAAAATAAGCTATAATATCAATTTCTATATAATTTGTGTAACGTCCAACCTCATAGATGTTCCGGTGATGTAAGTATCCTGTAGTCTATGAACCATTCTGTGCAAATACACTTCCTAAAAAGGATGCCATGAGAATCTGGGAAACGCCGTTTATACTCTTCTGCAGCCAATTCAGCATTGCGGTTATATCTGTCTTAAATCATCACATTTCAAAAAACTTCCTCGACTGAAAGCTACTATACGAATTAAGCTTATTATCACGCAAACAATTGCAATCAAGGAATTTTATTTTGTCTTACAGTATTGCGCTACTTTTCTTTCAAATGCCTTGAGCGTCTGGTTTCTTAAGTTCATCTTCCATCTTTGTAAAGTCGAAGTAATAAGTAAATCAATGACCAATCAAACTCAACAACAGTAAACGTGTGTAGTAAATTACTTTCAAGTTACACTATTGATGCCTCTGTACTACTTGGGAAATATTTAAGAAGCATTTTTCTGTATTGAATAAATTTGCATTTCTATTAAGAATGATTTGGAGTAATCGCTCATTTTATTGTTTTAAGAAATATTTCAGATCTAAGATTATCGAACTAAAAAACAAAAAAAATTTCAATGATAAAATCAAATCATTTGTAGATGATTTTTAACTTTAAGCATCATAGAATCTTATAACCTAGATACCTGAAATTCCTATGCTTATTTTTGAAGGAAAAATTTAGAGAAGTATTTATAATGGAAAAGTGTTGCATTGGAGTCTGAGAAGATATAAATCACAATACAAATGTTTTAAGGCCACATTAAATTTTATAAAATTACAAATGATGGATGGGCAACTTGGTGTTATCCGCATGCCGGCTGAGGAAACCCAAGAAAGATATATGTCTTGCAAAACCAATGAGAAAGTTAATCAAAGAGAGACATAAAATTAGATGGATTTCAGTGCATTTATAGGATTTTGATCAACACTGGAGAAGGTCGCTGAGGTCGTAAGATGGAATAAACTCATTGAGAAGACTAGGAACACTTAGGGTTGCTGGGAGCCACTCTCTGATGGCGCTCGATAATAATAAATGTCTCCATTTAAATTCTTTGTGACAAACTTTTTAAATTTTAAAAAAAAAATAAACGTATCTCTACCAATTTTGCAGATGGAAGCGTAACATTCAGTATGCTTATAGATGAGTAAAAGAGTTGGCATTTTGTTAATCAACACTCTTTGTATTAAGGGATTGTATATAACAATTTAATTTTTAACATTTGATTAACAACTACCACAGAAGCCAAATTCTCTACATAAATTACTACTATTTGATGAAACTTTGTAACTGAAGAACGTGCTCCATTACAGTTAAATAGTTAAGAAAAATAAATTGCTTGTTCCACTTTTTTTTGGGACACCTCCTGCATTGTCGCTTGTGTAAAGAACTCTAAAAAAGGACCTGTAAAATTAGATCATACAGTTTCAAACGTGGTAGTAAGAAAGAAAACTGAGTAGAGTGTATAGCTATTTGCTTATGCATCAGTTATGTTACCACGCTAGAGTTACGAAAGTATTGTGTAGTCTCTAGAGATCCAGTTCTTTTGTGTGCTTCATTTAATTGAATTCATACTGTTGAACATATTGTAACAGAACGTCCTGATTTTAACTCTTCTCGTTTAATCTATATTTAAACTATCATTTTATACCTAAAGGTCTGGTGGAGGAGAGTTCTCAAATAATTTTATTTGTTTTTCAGTTATTGTGTATTCTTGAATCTTATTTTATTATTGTTTAGTAACGATCTGGAAACCTCCGCGCTTTTGGTGCATCCGCCAGGCGGAGTTATTTTCATCAAAAAATAGAGGAAAGGAAGAGTGTAAAGGGTATTACATTTTACTGAGCGTGATCTAACAAAGAACTCCGGAACCTGCTCATATGACTCATTGCCTGGATGCCCCTTTCCTGGGTATAAAAAAATCGTCCAAAAAAGTGGTAGTCTCGAATCCGTTGCTGAATTAACAGTAGATTTCCATTTTGTTTAAATTTATTGTTTTAAATAGACAGGATCCACTTTTGGTTAAGAAATTTTACCGTTTTGGGTGGAATTTTTTTATTTTTCTATTGAAGATTTTATGTAAGATTTCTTAAGACCTGCTCGTTTTATTACCTAGAATTTATCTCACTGATTTTATCATTTGGCTTCTTGTTTAGCGCAGCTTAACGGAAACCGACTTTGTGCCATTAATCATCAAATTCTATTCCATTCCATTCCACGGAAACGATGGAAATTTGGGAAAATGGAAACCAAGGAAAAAAGATTTTATTGATACCTTCCATTTGGTGCAGGTATATCCCACAGTTAAAAAATTACGACATTGTATTATTTTTTATCAGCCATTGATACTTTTCAAACTTAACATTTAATTACCATTTCTTTATATGTTAGAACATAGTATTTTAAGAAGAATAATAGTAAAAATATTAACAGAATTGGTACTTTTTTCATAAACTTAGTCAAATGTTCGGTACAAATATTATTTAATTTTCAGATTATCTATTATTCAGATTATCTATAACATTACTGTATTTATAAGAGAAAAAATTAAAACATGAACTTACACTTTTTGTGAATTCTTGTACCACATTTGCATGATATTCAAAGTCCTTTCCAGTTTTCGTATTCCAAAAAATGAATTCAGGCCATAGCCAAACAGAATACGCTCTCACAATGAAAATGCTCAAGAACCTTCGAAAAGTGTAAATATTTTATGTGATTTTTCTTATAAATAATAATTTCAATAAATGAAATCAAATAATTTTTCATTTTCAAACACGCACGCATTGCGCGTTCCTTATATATCTGAATACATAAAAGCTTTCTTTGGGAAATTCTTAGCATCAACAAATTATGCTTAACTTATGAAACTTTAAAATTTAAGTTATTAACTTATAAAAATTAAAAATTTAACTTATTTTTAATCTTAATCCTAAAAATTATAAAATTACACACATCCCATAGTTTTCAAAACTAATACATATATAAAGTAAAGCACCGTTTATACGTCTTTCAAGGGACTGATATAAAACAAAGTATAAATGAAAAGATTTATAATCGAAATTTTAATGAGCAGCTTTAATTATTACAAATTTCATGTTACTAATGCAAATCCAATTGGAATTAACAATTTTAAAGTTTTCTGATATAGTACTAATATATTACTACACAGTATTGAAAATAATTAAATTTTAAAATTCAACATTTATCATAAAAGCGACAAAAATCATACCTTTATTACTTATCTTGAGTACTAATTACATGTATGTTTTACGATTTATGAACATACAAGTAGGCATTACATTTTTTAAAAATCTTTAATCGTCGTCTGAGGTGCCAAATTTCAGTGAATATTAAGTTGTTCATTATGAATCGAATTAAGTACTATTTTACTATTCTTTTGACAAAAGAAATAAGTTCGAAGTTATTCATTGGAGTTCATTGCGTCTTTAAAAAACGGTGGAGAAATTCTTCATCATCGTTTAAATTAACACCAGACAATTTGCCTTCTATTAATTCATCAATTGTGAATAATTTCCAAGTCATGATATCTTTATCAAAGTTCTCATACTAGAAGGGAAGAATTTTTCACACTGTAGAACAGGGTAAACGACATTCGTTTATTCGACTTTGCGTCGTATAAACGAAGTACTACAATGTGATATAACGACGTATAAACGGTGCTTTACCTCCTTCTTTGAACTTTAATTGACCGATTTGGCTTTTCCCTCCTTATTAAGAAAAGTACGAAGTCAAATTTATGACAACTGAGTTTAGATTGTTGGTAATGCATTTTTTTAATATACAGTGCTGTTTAAAATTACTAGAACAGACTCTTAAAATTTCATCTTTTGTTCGTAAAATTTTAAAAATTTGATAATTTGCCATTATTGTTTCGATTTTCTAGTGCCTTATTTCATCCTCCATAAATTCATATAAGTTTTAGTTTTTCATAAAATATCACTACTTCTTCGAAAGAATTATATTTTTAAACAGTGTATTTCTGCTGTTCAAAATTATTTGAACGAGTGACGAAGAAGGTTGTGTTTAAGTAAGTACGAATAGAATTTGTTTTTATTTTTGTATTTTTTTATAATTTTAACAGGTAAATTTATTTTGTAATTTATTTGTCTATGAAGCAGTCAGGGCAACAGTAATGTTCAAGAGCTAAAATATTTCTTTTGATTTTCGTCACCGCAACAATGAAGATCGGAAAAATGAGGTATCATATGAAAACTAGCATAAAAGTATAAAATGTCGATGTTGTGTTTCTTTCGATTTTCGCCACCGCAACAATGAAGATCGAAAGAATGAGGTATCATATGAAAACTTGCATAAAAGTATAAATTGTCAATGTTGGGTGATTGTGCAAGAAGTGTGAAACGACAGGAAACAAGAGAGTTCGAGACAGACAAACGAAATTAATTAATCTATGAATGTAAGATTTCCACAGAAAAATAATGATATATCACTAAGTGAAATTGTGAAAGACTTGAAATTGAATTTTCCAGTTCTAAAAGTTTACCTTATAATCAAAAACTCAGAGTTGATAAGCTGTTTCCAAGGAAAAAGATCGTGCATCTCAATACATCTCAAAACAAGACATGGCAATGCGCTTGGACTTTGCAAAAGAGCATATTTTGAAGGTTTTACAATTCTGGGATAGAGTTTTATGGTCATACAGAAGCAAATATGGTCTTTTAGAAGAAAAAAAGTAAAAGAGTCTGGGACGATCAGGTGAGGCTCTTAAAATGATGAATGTCCTTCAGATAGTAAAACAGTGTGGCGGAAATAAGATGGTATAGGGTTGTTTCCATCTAAGGATGTTGGTGAAATTGCGATGATCAACGGTAAAATGATTGTAAGATTGTACGTCAATATCATGTCCCAAAATCTAAAGAAATCCACCAGAAATTTAGTTACAAAAATTAGTGTTGGTCGATGGTATATCTTTCAACGAGATAATGACCTAAAACACACGTCTAATATTTCTAAAGATTATTTCTCAAATAAATAAAATTAGGATAGTGAAATGGCAACCACAAAGATCATAATTCCATCTAAAATTTATAGTCACTTTTGATTCACAAATGGGATTTTTTAAGCGAGAAGAAACAAAAATAAATTTTTTGAGACGATCAAAAATGATTGAGGGAGTATCAAACAGAAGACAACCCAGAAACTTGTTGATTTCCTGAAAAATAGACTAAAAGCTGATAGTGGAGCCAAAGAAGGCCCGTACAAACATTAAACACCGATATTTTATTTTAAAAAATTTGTTATCTTATTTCTTCTTTGTAAGTTTTTGACCGTTCGAATAATTTTGAACAACACATAATTTAGATTTATATAAAAATGTTCAAACTCTGACTTATTTTGAAATAAAGTCTGAGTTATTTGAAGTTTTTTCTAATGGATACGATTTAATTAATGAAATTAATATATTTGAGATATAAATAAATAAATTTATTTTCTGTTATAAAAAGTTTAAAATTTTCTGTAGCATTTTAATAATTTTGAACTACACGGTATGTCGAAATTTTGAACCGTGATCAGATGCCGAGAACAATTCATGAACTGGTAGCCCCCCCCCCTCCCACTTTTGTAAACATCTACAGCAGACCATCTTATTCAAAGTCTTATCAAAAAGTTTTAACTTTTGCAAGATAATTTACAATAACTTCCATATGTATTAATTGAATTGAGTTATGAAACTTTAATCTATCTTATTTTTTAATCTTGCAATAATCATTCACGGTTTGTATACTGTTTTTCGTGCACCCGGTAATTCAGTGTCATTTCTTTTTACTAATTTATTATTATTGTCTTTTCCTTTCTTTAAAGTACTTACAAAATATTTTAGGAAAATAATTTGCATCCTACTACTTCAATTTTCTTATATATTTATGTATTGAAACAAATATAACTTACCTTTTCAAAGAATTCGAATGTTGTATATTTTTGTTCTCTAATGCATCAATTTTGGTGCCAAAAATCGTTTCTAAAAAAGACAAAAATTATGTTTAAATCTTGTCACGATAAAGGGAAGAATTTACTATTTTGCTAAGTATTAGCTAATCCTGCTCAGAGCATCGGCGCTTTAATGTCAACTTTTGGGAATTAAAAAATATTTAATTTGTAAGACAACAACATACAATGTTACCAATGGTAAATACACTGGTAAAGATCATATATATTACCTCATTTCGTAAATTAGCACAATTTGCTCTTCGCTGACTTAGTATATTTTGATTTTCATATGAAGGTTCTCATAATCACTCAAGCCTCTCCCCTTCTTTTCTAATTGATCTTCATTGAATAACTTCATCCAAAAGTTCATTCGCACGTTATTTTTTCCTCCGTAAGAAATATTGTGAACACTTCGTTGCAAATTCTTTTTTTTTGCGAGAAAAGATTGTTTTACACCAGAGCGTATACAGAAACCGGATGCGCCTATGAAGTTATGCCTAACAGGAGATGATTACAGTTTTTGTTTACAAACCACTAGTTCCTTTTAGCAAAAGAGAAATAAATTATTGTCTTTTTTCTCCGCTACACACCTTATCTTTTTATACAGGGTAAGAAAGCGATGTCAAAACAATAGGATATTATAACATTCTTATTTGTGATGTATGTTTATACTTATAATGTGGGAGATCTTTCATTCAAAATGGTCCAGAAAACTTTTGAAGATCGTCTCAAATATTTTCCTGTACAATTTAATTTGAAAGCAAAAATATCTGTTTCATTAAGTGGACACGGAACGACGCTCTTAACGTATATCTAATAATGATCATCAGAGTGAATGATGTTTCGCAATCTTTATATATAATGTAAAACAAAATTACTGCTGCTAAAATTAGTAACACATTTTCCGCTATTTTTCAAAGGTCTGTTGCCTATATTTCCAATACTTATGACTTACTTATTCTTACTACTTATACTTATGAATTTGGGAAGATAGAAATACAGTGTTAACAACTAGCCCAATTCACAAAGTTAAAACATGCACATTTTATGAAAATATGACATTAATCGTTAATCTTATTTATTAATTTAGTCTATGTAATTCCTTTCATGTAAAAAAATAATTAATCTTATGGATTACAGTTAAAATAGGTCTCCGGAATTCATTAGACATTTGTTTAAGATGAAAAGTCGACAGTTGGGTTAAAGCTGGCCTTTCTTAAAAGCACTTTCCTTGATGGTTTTAGGAATTTCACGAATGGTGGTATCAAGATAACAAAAGACTTTCAGAGCTACAGGTATCGTCAGAAAGAAAGTCATTCATTAATCACGGCATCTGTAGTGGATAAATATGGGGCATTAAGCCCTGTATGCAAAAAAGTAATGGCTACAATGGTGTATTAAGACCTCGGTGTTGCGACTGGAATAAAAATTTCCATACAAGCATTATTTTAATTTCTCACGAAGATGGGCGTTTGCGCTCAGCGACAAGGGATATTCACCCTCTCCCTCCACACAACTCAAAAGAGAAATAGCCTTTTGTAGAGCCAGGATCATCATTTTTAAATACAGCAGGGCAAGAGCTACGTTCTTTCCACTGATGATTCAATATTCGGTGCACAGTCTTCAAACAATAGGGAAATGTCGTTCCTCAGGCATGAGGGAAGGCAGAATTTTTGGTAGATGTAGAATTTTTGTGTAGGGTGGCCGGATAGCCTAACACTATATTGTGACTGCCCAGAGCTATAGAACTGTTATTCTTAAGCCTTACATGAGTCTTTTAAGGGGAGATTCTCAAGACGACGTCCTTTTATAGGATACAACAAGAGGGCACATACATCCCAGCCTTGTTTTTTTGAAAGATGACGAATAGGATGGTTATCAAATAGGATGGTTTGTTTGGTACCACAATGCTCAAGGAAGATCCACTGAGCAACGCCAAGTCCTCCATGACATTCCAGGCTTTAAAATCCTAGAGTCTAAGAGAATGAGACACATTTTATGATTTCAGTTTCAACGTAAGGCCCAGCTGTTAGGCATGTAAAGTTTTGCGGGTTGACAACACTTTATTTCAGACAGGAAATTCTAAAAATTTCTATTTTAATATTTTAGACATTTTTGTCTCATTTTAATAACTGAACATTTTTTATACACAATTAATTAATTTCATTAATTTGCAGTTGACTGTATAACGGTATCGGGCATGTTTATATAAAATTTCACAACAATTAACTATTATTTCAAACATCACATGTTTTGAGTCAAGTCAGTTTGAGATTGGACACCATAATTAACGATTCATCATTAAAATTGATTTGTAAAAAATTCAATTTAGTTCTTGCAACTGAAACCTTACACATGAAGATTAGAATATATACTCGGTTAGAAAATATTTTTTATTTACTTACCACACATCGAAGCGAAAGCACAAAGTACCAAGGGATCAAGAATTTCAACAAAGTCTTTCTGTGCTTCCTCTTGTAAAACTTCTACTAATTTCTGAGACGTATAGTTGAACTTGCTTAAATAACATCTCAAAATATCAGGATGAAAGCAAGGATTGAACAACTTTCGCCGAGATTTCCATTTTCCACTCGGACTGAAAAATGGAAACATTTTAACAAACGCGATACAACAGTGATTCTTAAAATGTGAGATGCCCACCAAGAAGAAGATGAAGATGATAGAATAAAATCAGATTAATTGCCGGTCATAGAGGAAATGTACATATCTCAGCTGAGAGTACACTTAAAGATGAATTCGAGGTTTCAGAGTATATTAGGGACAGAAATTATACGCCAGCAGAATATATATGTCAATGGAAACAATACATTTGCTTATTCATGTCCCCCCTCATACCAGAGATATGAATGTACAAATCTCAAAAATTTAGAAATGCTGTTAGTTAGAATTAGGAATGTTTCCTTCATCCTCGTAATTCATCTGTATTTTTCCCTAGAGTTCTTCGTAATAGGGGTTTATCAAACTAAAACTTCGCAATACATTTCAATTAGTAAATCAAATTCATGCTCTTACCTGTCAGAAAGTAAGCAGTAGGCAACAGTTGATTATAGCCATATTTTATTTTCTACAAACAGCACATCACAAGCACGCACAAGAACGAACATATAACACAACTTCACATGTTAAGCGATAGACAGAAAGTCCTTAAGATAAATGCAAAACCCGTAATTGGCGCACAGAGCCACCAGGCGAATAGTCTTGGTCTTCAAGGATTTCAACAGGAGTCTGCTAATTGTCCTCTTCTTGGGGTAGTTTCTGTCAAATAGCAAAGCTGATTGAACTAGATGATAAACCAAAAA
>BGPR01028258.1:0-20086 GCA_013235015.1 Araneus ventricosus | reverse complement strand
TTTCACACGATTATTTAAATTCATTGCTTATATAAAATTAACTATTTATTGTTTCACACGGCTGATTTAAATTCGTATTTTAAATATATAATGATGTTTCACACGAATTATTTAAATTCAGTGCTTATATAAAATTAACTATTTGATTCACACGGCTGATTTTTAAATTAATATTTTACATAAAATTAAATATGTAATTATGTTTCACACGGATTATTTAAATTCAGTGCTTATATAAAATTAACTATTTATTGTTTCACACTGCTGATTTAAATTAATATTTTACATAAAATGAAATATGTAATGATGTTTCACACGGTTGATTTAAATTCATCGCTTAAATAAAATTAAATATGTAGTAATATTTCGCTCGGATGAATTAAACTCATTGCTTAAATAAATTAAGTACATTGTTTATATATTCTCAAGGTGATATGTAGATTCGAATTCCATGATTTTAACTTACACGGCATTTCCATGCAACCCATTTACGATCGTGTGTTCTAATTTTCGTTCTATAATCCCGAATTTTACAACTAACCAAAATCAATCCTCTGTCCTTCTACCCAAAATGTTTACCAAAGCCTTTTAGCACTCCTCAACCCAATATCCAATTCCTTTCAACTCTGTTCCCTCCCGCGATAACCGATTTCGATTAAAAGTGGGTGTGCTCCAGCAGATTTCTTCAAACGCCCAGTCCATCATGTTCCGTCTCATCAACTGATGACAAACGACCACCCCCCACCTGTTCACAAAGTTTAACACCCCTCCATATCAACCCCCTTTTAAACCGAGATGGTCCTTGATTAATTTCCTATTAAAAGCACCCTAGGACGAGATGGAAAACTGGGAAACAATTAAGTCACTGCTCATTTGGTTGAGCACGAAGTGGAAAGGGGGTGGGTTCTCGTAATTAAATAGGGAAGCGGGTATTTATCATTCCGCGTTGGCAACACTTTGCTTAGTAATTAAAGGGATGTGAAAGGGGTGATGATGGAACCTGTACAGGTGTTTGGTTGGACACTTGGTTGATTTTGGTGGAGAAGTTTCCGATGAAATCTAAGAAATTATGGCATAGATTGACTGTGTGGAAGAGATGGGAACAGCGACCGTTTTAAGAAAATAGGAGATATTGGAAAAATGGAAATTGTGTTAAACAAATATTTGATGAGAAAAATGTGTGATGTTGCGTTTTGAGAGTTTCGAAGTGTATGTTTCGCTTTAAAAAATTAATTATTCTTAGTCATTTTCTTTGATCAATCAGAGGTAAATGTTTTTTGAAAAATTACTGTGATAAGAGTCATTAAGGTTTTTCCGTAAGGGATATTCTGAACTGGTTCTGAACTTCTATTTTTGCAAAAGTCTTTCTGTGGGTGTATGGTGTAAACAGTCCAACACGCAGGATAATGGAGAATGAAGGTTTATTTACAAATATGCAGGAAAACACGTAGCACAGGTACAGGAAACAATAGTTCTTGCACAGATTACCAATGTAAACAGACAACAATTCACAGGTAATAACAATTTAGCACTTTGTTATCTAACAACACAAACAGTCAGCAAATAACTAATGACTAGTAGACCATAACTGCACCTTCAGTAGCGCTCAGCTCACCAGCTTCCTAGCTCGCACTGCGGATAGAACTCCAAAGACGTTCGCGCTCCAAGGCGATCCCAGTCGATCAACACACACTCAGTCATCCAAGCGCTCTCCTTATATAGTCTCCCGTTTCAGGCCGTGACGTCACATGGAATCTTCTAGTACATTCAAGCGTATCTTCTCTCCTAATGCAAATATCGAGAAGATTTCATCACTTTTGAGATCCCATATTTCGTCGCCAAATTTGTCGCCGAGGTCGAGGAACCAGACGTGGCTTCTGCTAGTCATCCCATACTTATCCCTGTAAAACTCTCTTCCCAACTATAAGACTCGCATTGCTGGAAAGCGACTTTCCATGTTTGTAACGCTATTTTGCTTTGGAATATCTCGCCGTTTAACAAGCAACACCACCTCCCTGAATTTTTTGAAATTTCAAAGAGAAAGAGAATACTCAATTTTTCGCAACCAATAACGAATATTTCTACATTTTTTTTAACATCTTATATAAACATAAGATCGCATAGTCCTACTAGATGTGAAAAAAAATGCAGAAATATTAGTTATTGGTTGCGAAAAATTGAGTATTTTCTTTCTCTTTGATATTTCAAAAAATTGAGGGAGGTGGTGTCGCTTGTTAAACGACGATATTCTAATGTAATGCCAAACGAATTTTGTTGAAGCAAAAAGAAAAGAAATAAAAACCATTCATGATTAAGTTGTTGGTGATTTTGCAGCTGGCTGTTATACCGAGCAAAAGTATCTCCATCAAATGGACTCGATTCATGGTCACGTGATGCATGAAAATTGCCCGCAGCAATTTCATTTTGGAATCCATTGCGTTATATATCCGGTGTTGTTCGGAGTCATAACACGGAGAAAATGCCTACCTAAAAGCAATTGAGGAGCAACTTACCTGTTCTCTGATTAACGCCTTATTTCCCGCAAAAATCTTGCACATTCGAATACACAGTGATTTTTCAAAAGCAGAGCTCTAGGTCAGGTTCGCGAAATAGGGTTGTTTCGCAGCGACATTTCCTGCAATGTTCCCATTCTGAATATATCGTATATACCTTAAGCCTAAAAAGAGAACGAAATCACTGCGAAATAAAGCTATAAATCACCTTTATGTTTATTTAAAAGAAGAAACAAAGACCTGCCTCTTGAAAAACGCATATCAATGCATTCCAAACATATTTCTATTAGCCTCTATCGAAACGTAAACACCGACTGACGTCGCTTTTCTTATATTTGAAGAAAAATCGCTTCCATTTCTAGGCTCAACCCCATCGCCAACCCTACGCACGTAGCTTCACTTTAACTTGAAAAGTTCGTGAAATATTTTCAGATAGATCTGCTTTTATCACTTTTTTTGTGGGCGAGGGGAGGAGGCAAGAAGAAAAGAAGACAGATTGTAAGGTTCCGAATGATACTGATCTTTCCATCCCTCTTGCCAAACGATTTTCTTCTCTCCCTGCTGCCCCGCGATTCCCCCCTTTTTTTCCATTATTTCCTGGCGATTCGCAGGAATTCGTAATTGAAATATCAACAGAAGATTAGGTAGCGGCGGCTGTATCACGTATAAATAATGTTCGTTTTTGTCCCGTGTGTATTCTTCGAATTCTTCAGTTTTTTTTTGTTTTGTTTTTGAAAGAATGCGTTGTAATTTCCTGTTTTGTATGGTGGCATACGTAACTTCCGCGCATCAGTTTTTTCAATATATCGTTACGAAAGTCGTCTGGTACGTGAATGCGAATTAACAAGCAGATAATAAAAAAATAAATGACTATTCATTTTACGAATATTCTAGAAGGCCAAAACTAGCACTGGTAACAAAAATAATCAGCAACATTATAAATTAGTAACTCAAATAGGCAGCAGGTTATTAATAAATACTAGTCATACCACTTTCAATAGTCTCAAAGTCTCTGTTCATTGCTGACCAAACTCCAACTGACTCACTCTTGGTTTGAGATAAAAGTATTTATGCTTTTTCCAACAGGATGTGATTTCACATAATAATAATGTTACAAAGATGTAATGTCGCTTTCCTGCGTCGCTAGTCTTATAATTGGGGAGGGAGTTGTACAGGGGGTAAGCATGGAGTGACGGGCAGCGGCCATTCCGGGACCCCTGGCCTTGGCGACAAATCGATGATTCCAGAAAATGCGACCCTTTTCTCGATATCTCTATTAGGAAAGAAAATACGCTCGAATGTACAAGAAAACTCCATGTGACGTCACGTCCTGTCGGGGAGAATATATAAAAGCCGCACTTGGATCAGAGAAGGGAGTGTGTTGATCCACTGGAACGACTTTGGAGTTTCGTCTGCAGTGCGAGCTAGGAAGCCTATGAGCTGAGCGCTATAGTGCTGTTATTGCCCGGCTATGATTTGCTGACTGTTTGTGTTGCTAAAGATCAAAGTGCTGAACTGTTATTGCCTGTGAATTGTTTTCTGTTTACGTTGCTAATCTGTGCGAGATCTATTGTTTCCTGTTACATGGAAACTACGTGTTTTCTTGCACATTTGTGAATAAACCTTCATCCTTCATTATCCTGCGTGTTGGACTGTTCACACCTTACACCCACAGAAAGATTTTTTTGTAACAATATGTAGAAAGTTCTTGATATTTCCCGCTCCTAGTACAGATAGAACCACAATTCATGAATTTTCTAGAAGATTCCTTTTGTCGCTAGAATGTTCGCTAAGATCGGAGTTCATTGACTTGATTCCCAGTAAAACCTCTGTGAAGCTCTCTTTCTAGTCCTAAGATTAGCATGCCAGGGAAATTTACGACTTCGTAACAATACAAAGTAAAACATAGTTTATGCGTCTCTCATTTATACATCGTTTACATCCCTACGTCATTTCATCACTGTCCCGATTCATTTGTAATCATTGTAATAATATATCATTGTGTTTATACGACGCGAAGGAGGCAAAGCTTCTTTTATGCGTCGTTTTCCCCTTTTCTAAAATTCAAATTTTCTGCCTTCGCTGGTTATTTTCCCGTTTCTATTATTTTGAGGTTTTAAACTAAGATTAATATTTTTTTTAATTAAACGCCTACCTACAAACACAAAAATCATAAAATAAGGAAATGTATAATTAGTGCTCGAGATATGCAAAAGAGGTATGATTTTTTCACTTTTATGATAAATGTTTAATTTTAAAATTCAATTATTATCTCCATACTATGTGGAAATATTATACTAGTACTCTCTCAAAAAAACGTTACTTTAAAAAGAATAAAAGTTATTACTTTTAAAAGAATTCGCATTAGTAGCATTAAATTTTTAATTGGTTAAAGTTGTTTAGTAGAATTTCGATTATACATCTTTTCATTTATACGTTGTAACACTTCCTTGAAAGACGCATAAGCGTTGCTTTTCTGTATATGGAAAGTTAAAAAATGTATAAGTTCTTATATATATGTTTTTTTTATAATGTGTGTGTGTGTGGTAATTTAACACTTTCCTTATTTTAAAAAGCGCTACTGAAAATTTAATCCGTAAAATTAGTTCTACTTAAGATTTAACACACAATTAGCTGTCACTTTAAGTAGCTGAAATCCAGTTTCAACCGGTCTAACGCTCGGGAATTCCCCTCTTTTACAATATTACTTAATCTCGCTGCGATGGTTCAACTTCCTCTTTTCAAAATATGTAGACTTCCTACCAGATGCCCGTTGTTTCTTCGTCGCCGGTGACTGCGCTTTACGTCTATATTTTAAATCATGGCTTAATATTATTCTAAATTCTACCCTAATCAGCTGAAACTTATGAATCAAATAAAGAAACTGTTCATCTTTCGTCAACGACTGCTGTCTGCTTTGGAATCACACTTTTATACCTCACGGTAACGATATTATATATATATATATATATATATATGTGTGTGTGTGTGTGTGTGTGTGTTTTCGTTGTTGGAGTTATAAAACAGCCGAGTTGTTAACCAATTTGCTTTATTATAAAAATATTTTGAAGAGTGGCGGACATACCAACATCTTAGTTGAAGTTTTAAGTAAAAGTGTACAGAAAATCCCCGATTCTCTCAGATAAGGGAATAACAATATAACACGTGATCAAAGTGAAGGGAATATTGGCTATGTTTAATAAATTACGTAAGCGTTTTAGGGAAGATGCATGGCGTCAAGGAGTTTCGCAAGTGATTTCGCGATTTATATCTGCGCGTGGAAACGATTAGAATATTCTTTTAGTAATAAATATGCCAAGACGAGAGATTTAATATACCTCCAGCACGGGAAATAGAACGAAACTGGAGTTTAAGAAAAGTGATTTTTGAATACATTAAGACTTTAAAATATACAATATTAGAATTTGAAATAAAATTAAGTGAGATTATTACATATATGATTTCATATCATGATATCGGTCAGGACTCTTTCCATTTGATTAAGCCACATTATCTTCCACTAGCATCAGTTATTCGAACCAATTAGTTTGACGGGATCATAGTTCGAAGTTATTCTGGAAAGCGTCGATAATTTGGCTAATTAGACTTCGTCCGAATCATCTGAACTAGTTATTGTAAGCGGACGTGGTAGGAAGTAAGCATTATTTAAATTTAACTGAATTAATTAACCTTTCGACCGTGAATTTGATGAGAACTCGAATTCTTCTTACGCCGTTGATTTTGGCAAGTGCTTTTCCCTGTTTTCAGGGATTATTTGGAAGATTAGATCTGTCTGCAGTCTTCATTTGGTCCGCCCATGGTGTTATTATTCTTGTTTTTCTTCATTTGCAATCAATCAAACCATAACAAATGGAATGACTAGATAGTTCTATTGAGTAAAACGATCAACCTGGTAATTAGACCACCGACCGATTAGCTCAATGTGGGGAGTGAACTGCAATCGAATTGACGGAACAAAGTCGCGTAACAAAATACGATTGGGCATATTTTCTAACTTTAACTGTACGTTGTGTTTTCGCCTCAACCCCGTTTTTCCCCGTGTAATATTCGCAGTGGATTTCAAAATTATATAGGTGTGGTGGATAACACGAGAGTCAAATGACTGCGTTAAACTATTTTTTAATACTTCATTTTATGTTCTTGGATTGTTATTGTAGTACAACAAATAAAAATTTTCTGTACGCTTTCATGCAGGCTGTAAAGATTTATTTCCTCATATGCTGCCAATCATTTGTTTAGCTTTTGTATTTTCAAATGTTGGTTTTGATTGTGTCTCTACTAATAATAAAAAAGAAAGTCTCTCTCTGTGTGTGTCTGTTGGCGATCTACGGAAGAGACATTTGAACTTAGAGCTACCAAATTTGGTACAGGTATACTTTGGAGGGCGGGAATGTGCACCTCGGAGCTATTTTTTTCAATTTTTTATTCAAAGTTTAATTATTTAAAAAGTAAGCAAATTTTGACCGTTTTCGACCATATTTTCGTGAATAACTTCCGAAAGATCTATCACATGAAAATGATTGTTATACCACTTTAAAGTGCAAGCAATTATCTTTCCAATGATATTAGTATGAGTCCTGTGCGATAATTACTTTAAATTTTACAAGGTTTTAAATTGTCATTAACTGCGGTCAAGTTCGCTCAAGGACACCGTTTCCCTTTTCGACCAGAGATAGGGAGGAAGGGCGGGAGCAAACAGGTCTTGAATCCGACTACAGAGTGAATTTGGTTGCCTCAGAGTCCGGGGTGGAGGGGAACACACCCGCTAAACGGTCATTTGTCAACAATGAAAGGGCAGCCATTATTGGTCATTTGCGGTTAGAAGGAAAGGATATAAAAGACTCATCTTGCAATCAATAGGACAATTTTTTTGAAAATGATTTTCTGAATTAAGTATAAAGCCTTTTAATGATAAAGATAAAGGTGATATTTTAAATTCATTACAATTGATTAATTTCCCAATTTTTTTTGTACACTTCTTGCGTAATGCAGAAAAAAATATCCAAAAATAATTACTTTCTAAATGTATTACGCAAAATGACTTACTAAAATGTTGACATAAAATGCAGATCAATAGTTTTTACAGGTCATCAGTCATGTAGTTTGTAATACGATTAAGAAAGCTGTTTTGTTTATAAGAAATAAGAAAGTAAAGTCGGATGCGAAAAGGGGTGGATGCGGGTTAAATGTTTATCGCAATTTGAAGTTGAACATTACTTTGTTAAGGAAACCAGGAATATACAATAACGTATAAGAGATTCATTTGAAATTATATTCCCGGCGAACAAGCTGGTCGCCGAAGGCGGCTAGTTTTTAAATAGAAATTCCTCATGACACATACATTTCATTACGTCTCTTTCTAAAACGCCACGATCAAATGCTTATAATTAAAACCGTCAAATTTCAGTTTGTCTCTCATGCTAAAACTTAAAGTACTTACCCCAAAGAATACTACAGCAGTTAAAAGTCCCTCAAAACTACTCGAAGTCGTTTTGCTAATTAGAGTCTAGGAGAACACTTGAACATTGGCATAAGTGTTTGAAGCCCTCGAAAAGCACTTGAATTTTTGCTGCTGCTGGTTTTAATGGCTCGGCACTGCTCAGTTTGGCTCAAAGTGCCTGAGTAGTTGTTTGGTTTTGGTTATAGTTCTGTATTAGCTTGAATATTTGAAATCGTTATTTTTAATCGGAAAGCTCTTAACTAAACTATTTAGGAAAATCTTGCGGTATTGTGAAATATTTAATTTTTAGTTTAAGCTATTTTTTAGTATATTTGTAAGTTTTGATACTTAAGATAATAATAACTAGTAATTTGACCTGTCCTTACGGACATACAAATATCGATCCACTAACAGTTCTGAAGAACGCCAACAAATTCGAGTACAAAACTTCACAAAGTACACTGCTTCATAGGCAAAAAGGTTAAAATAACCAACACAATTTCTCACAATTTCCAATTCCTAAACGCACTCACAAACTTTCCTAAACATAAAATATTGATTAATTACCAAAAAATATAAATTAAAATACAATCATAGGAAAAATAAAGAGAAAATAAGAAAGCTTAGAAATATGTATATACAGTAAACGACAAATTAAAGCCTAAACATGCAACACACAGCATCGCAAGAAAAAGGCTTAATTAACCTATACACAATTTCTTATCACTGTTTTAAATTTTCCTATACATAATTTCAAGCTGTCCAATACATAATTTCTTGACTAATAACTAAATATCAGTATAATAAGTAATAATGAAGAAAATAATAAGAAGAAAAAAATGAAAAGAATATAGGAAGCCACAAATTAAAACGGTACCAAACAACAAATCAAAAATAAACAAACACAGTTGCGGCTAGTAAACAGGTACGTTAAAACATAGAAAAGAGTTTTAAAAAGTCCCAATCTCCCTCTATTATTTTCTTTTAATTTAAATTACATTTTCCATCTCTTGAGCTAGAATATATTTAACAATCAATTTCATGCCTTTTCTTGATTGGCTGTCCTTCAAAAGTTCATTAATATAAGATTTTTCTAACTTTTTCCGCGTTATTTTTCTCTTTTTGTACGAAAAATAAACTGTTATCGCCTTCAAAAAAAGTCCTGCCCGCAAGTCAGAAGGCAAAGGTAGATTCCCTTCGTCCGGAGATATAAGGACCCTTTCTTTCTCTATTTCCATAAGAGTTGGAGCTGTGAGGAAGAAAGAGGGTGGAAGGGAACGCAGCTGATGAAAGGTTTCCAACAAGCTGTTACAAGTTTAGGTTGGAAATCAGTCGAAAGTTAGGGGTTGAAAAATAAGTTTTCATCATTTAAATATAAGCTATAGCAGCCATTGAAAATATTTTAATTCAAAAGTTGTCCGCTACGATAAAGCGACAATTCGCATAGTTTGAATTATTTTTCTATCTTCAATCGTAAGGGAGTTATGGAGAAATGAAAATTTCAACTCTCCCTTCAACAGTTTCACTCCCTTGAACCCTTCATAAGGCCATTTTTTTCTAGTAGTGGTGTAATAAAATAACTTTGGTATTGAGATTAATGTAAGAAAAGAAATTCATTTAGATTATTGGATGACATCATTTTTTGTTAATTACTTATTAATTGATAAAATTAATTATCGAGTCGAGACACTTCGTTATGGTTTGAGAGAAGAAATTGTAACATCCAGGTTTTTGTTTCATCGAAAAATTTGGCGAGAACTTAAATTCTTTAAAAAATGCATTTAAAAATTGGTGATTTTGATGGGGAGTATATTCCCCCCGGGGTGGCGCCAGAGGGGGGACCGGCAGACCCAGGACCCCCCCGTAGGGGATGCTGTGCCCCCATCCATCGGGGAAAATTTTTGTACGGGGTATTCAACCGTAGTTTATAAATAATAATAGGCGAAAATTTGAGACCAATTTCATTACATTCGCCCCCCCCCCCGCCATACAGCAGGTCGTGCCCTCCTGTTGGGGAGACCGGGGCCCCCCTGTCGGGCAAACTCTAGCGCCATTCTTGATTCCCACAGCCTTAGAAAAGGTTAAGTTGAATGGATCTTCTATCAACTTGACCAAGATTTTTACGCTGGCTACAACGCATCCCTCTCTGGCTCTTAACTTGGTTAAAGATAATTTACTCATCAGATTTTAATGAATCGTTTGAAATCAAGATTTAGTCTCTCGTAAGCGGAGTATACAAAGAGCTATGATTATTATCATCAAAAAAGTTTAGCTCGTGATTTTGATGAATCTCCTTAAGTCCGCAAAAAGCAATTTTTAGAATTATGGCTGACTCTCTGTAACTCCAAAACTGAATAAGCTCTACGAACGAAAATTATCATGTGAAACTTAACTCCAAAATAGTGTCTATCTATGAAGTTTTGGACGAAATCCTTCTGATGGTAGTCTCTGTATTGGTCCGTCATTGTGCCATGTGAACACGATATTGCTATCGATAAAAGTGTGATTTACAGATTGCCATCGATTTTGTATTGTTGCATCTACACTATATGCCCGAAAGTATCCGGGCACCTGCAGATTTTCACATTTTTTAGAATTTCTCCGGAATGGTTTAACTGACTGCCTTTAAACTTCAGACATGTAAAGAATAGACAATAACTCACATTTTACGTTGAAGATTTGGTCATGAGGGCAATTAGGGGACAGTCTACAAACTGATGAAGAGTAAACGTATTTGGCCCACCCCGCTTCACAGAATACTGATAACAAGACGAAACTTTTAGAAATGGTAATGTATAATGTGCATAATATTTACAGGAATTTTCGTAAACTCAGCACAAATATTTGGGAAGATATGAAGGTTTTCTTAAAAAATCTCAAATTTTCCCACCTATGTTTTGCTTATAACATGCAGAGTTTTCTGTTATATTATACATAACTTACAGAAAAAATGACAATATGTTACAGAAACATTTTGTAAAAATTTGGAAAAGAAATTTTGAATGTTACAGGAATTATGAGCATTTTTAGTAAATAATGTTTTACTGCGCATGCTCGAAACATAGTGTAATTTTTCTTTCACAGCTTTAAAGCCAGATATATAAAAGCTTATATAAAAAATTCAGTTCAATATCATTAGTATTCAGAAAGATATCGGCATTGCAACGAGCAGAATTTTAGCTCCTGTCGAAGAGAAGCTAAAAGATGAGGGGTGTGCACAAATTGATATCTTTAAACAGTTGTATTGAATTGCATAGTGGTTAAAATTTGCTGCATACCCATGAACACTTATCAATTACGTGCATAACTTAAATGCCAGCGAATTATGCCCTATAAATAACAAAAAATTTTATTACTTTAATTATATTATTTACATGATTATTAGCAAGTTACATGTTACAATTTTACGGCCTAACGATATTTTTAAGTATATTTCTTTTATGGCGAAACGATTTTTTTATGTAATTAATTTCTTTTCTTAAAATATTTTAATAATTCTACATATATATTTTTTATTCGTTACGAATATTAGATGTGTTCATGGGTATTCAGCAAATTCTAACCACTATGCAATTCAATATAACTATTTAAAGATGTAAGCTTAAAAAATACCAATTTGTGTACAACCCCTCATCTTTTAGCTTCTCTTCGACAGGAGCTAAAATTCTGCTCGTTGTAATACCGATATCTTTCTGAATACTAATGATATTGAATTGAATTTTTTTTATATATAAGTTATGCCCTATATATCTGGCTTTAAAGTTATGAAAGAAAAATTACTCTATGTTTCGCGCATGCGCAGTAAAACATTATTTACTAAAAATGCTCATAATTCCTGTAATATTCACAATTTCTTTTTCAACGTTTTACAAAATGCTTCTCTAACATATTGTCATTTTTTCTGTAAGTTTTGTATAATATAACAGAAAACTCTGCATGTTATAAGGAAAACACAGGTGGGAAAATTTGAGATTTTTTAAGAAAACCTTTATATCTTCCCAAATATTTGTGCCAAGTTTACGAAAATTCCTGTAAATTTTATGCATATTATACATTACCATTTCTGAAAGTTTCATCTCGTTATCAGTATTCTGCGAAGCGGGGTGGGACAAATACGTTTTTGTCTTCATCATTTTGTAGACGGTCCCTTAATTGCCCTCAGGACTGAATCTTTAGGGTAAAATGTGAGTTATTATCTATTCTTTACATATCCGAAATTTAAAGACAATCAGTTAATCCATTCCGGAGAAATTCTAAAAATTTGAAAAGCTGCAAGTGTCCGGATACTTTTCGGCATATAGTGTAGATGTATACCAATTCAAGAAATATTCGTACAGAGACCATCATTGGGAAAATCATAAACTATGCTTTTAACAGAAGTTACCCACATTATAATGAGAAAGTAGGTAGCTGCACACTGATACATAGTATCATTATTTGCTCCTCAATTGTTAATTTGGTAGCTATTTTCTTTGTGCAATTGGCGCTCAAATTCCTGCTTGCGTTTCTGGCCAGTCGCCAAAGTACTCTAGCCGAGGGCAGTTGTTAAGACGGCTTTGTAGGAAGTTAGTGAAATATTGATCACAAAATTTCATGTTTGCAAACATAAAATTTACGAATATGAAAGATAGCAAGTTGAATCGAATTGTATAAACACAATCATTCGATGTAACTTCACTAAATTGTAAAATAGCACGTGACGTGTTTAGCCAAATCGACATCAATATGTAAATCACATCAATAAACACTAGCAGTAAGTGCCTTCACGTCGTTGCCCGTGACATCCTGAATTTCAACAAAAAAGCTTACAATCTTCAGCAAAGGGATTATGACGTCACGCGGTTTCGACGAAATGCATGCTGGGAATAGAACACCGCGACCTTGGTTACTAAGAATCGAGGGAAAAAATAGTGCGAAAATATTTTAACACTTCAGAAAAAAAAATTAATTAATATTCAACCATAAAAGATATTTTAACCGATCTTGTTTTAAATCAGGGGGAATATTCTATTCATTACCTGAAAAAAAATGAAAGAGATAACTTTATTACAACGGGGGATGCAGTAAATTTAAATACGAAAACATTTTGTCCGCAAAACTGACTATTTTTTAAAAATTTCTCAAAATTCAGTAAATTACGTTTGAAGCTCAAAACAAATTTCATTAGAAAGAAAATTGTTTGTTCTATTCAATGGTGCATCGATTGTTTTTCGGCTATCATTAGAAAAGACACTAGAGCCTTAAACGTGCCGAAAATGACCCAAAACAACAAAAAACATTAAATAACAAATATTTTCTAGATTAAATTTTAAAATTCCATCCTCGAGGTGCATTGAGTCACCACTACGACTACCTGTCTGCCAAATTTCATGGCTGTATATGCGATAGATTCGTCTGGACATCGCGGACACACACATAAACATTGCCTTTTATAAGTATAGATATTCACGTTGAAAGTACCTTTGTAATGCTTCAATCTTACGGATTGCATGAAAGCTACCCATTTTTTTATGCTAGCGCATTACTGAACCTTATTTTTACCTGCTTTTTCCTTACAGCAAGCGTGATTCGTGCATTGCTGCCCTCTGCTTTCCCCACTTTGCGTAATGAGATGGGAAAAGTTATCGGAAAAGAATTCGGGATCAGGCGGATGATGTAATATCCGCATGTGGTCTTGTGCCTCGCGTGCTAGACTCCACGCTTTCTGATGAGCCTAACAGGAAATATCCGGCGTTGATGGAACTTTGCTGATAGTTTGGCGACAATTTTTGGCGAGTTTTACTTAATGAAGGTCAAATTATTATTATTCAAGGCTTTTTATTGTTATTTATGGTAGTACTTATTATTCAGAATTCATTGCTTAACATTAAAAACATTTATTATTGCTAATTGCGGTGAAATGGTGGTACGGCTCAGCTCCTTGATCAGAAGGTCTGTGGTTTACAGAAAGTTAAAGGAGTTTCGAACATCTAGCATGCAACTTCGTAGCATAATAAAGTTTTATTATTATTATTCTACCTGGAGGGAGCCGACCAGATAAGGTTTACGGTTCATTCCTATTTCTGTTCAAGTTTTAGGCTTGATTTGTCTGTCTTGACTACTTCAGCCGATGCATTCTGTGCGTTAGAATCATCACGTTGAGTTAGTAGAAAGTGAAAATTCTGCTTTGAAGTTAATGTCCGTGGGAAGAAATTTTTTTTTTATATCGTTAACATTGAAAGATTTGATCAAACAAAAAAAAATAGTTTGGATTTCATTACAAAGACTAGCCGCCTTCGGCGACCAGCTGGTTCGCCCGTTTAAATTAGTTATTATTTTTTTATTTTATATTAATTATAGCATTCCCCGTCGCGGTTTCACCCGCGACAACCCAGGAAAGGTGGATAAAAGAACGTAAATATTTTATTGTATTTCGCAGATAGTAAAATATATAAAGGAGTAATTTAAAAATGCCAGCGATGCAATTCTATGTGATGAATCACGGCTAACGAAACTTAAAAACTACGTGTCACATAACTCTCACTCAATTCATCTATCGCTCATCGGTAGAATGATTAACGCTGAATTAATTATTTAAATTCTCGTGACTTTGTATATTAGCCTCTTAAATATGTAGTTTGTTACATGTTAAAATTGCATTAATCAAATCGTTAATAGTTTCAAGAATTTTATGAACTGTCACGGTCTTCAGTCCCTGACATGCATAACAATGTAGTCATTGAAAAAAAGTTTGGGAACTTTTTATTATTTTTTCTGTATTAAAAATATGCATTCCTAATGCTAATATGCAAATACAGTATAAGGTGCTTTTATTATTACGGTATCGAAATTTTTTAATTCTATTTTTTTTTTTTTTTTTTTTTTCTTAGTTCAACGTCAAGACTGAAAATTTTATATATGAATTGTTTTCGTTAGTTACAGAAGACCATACTTTGTGTCCTTAGTGATCATGAATAAATTACTTTTTAAGGCCCTTAATTCACTCGAGTAACTTAGCTGTTCTACAATGTATCCCATCAAGAAAGGAATAAAAAATTGCTCACTTTTTCAATTTATAAAAAAATTATTTTTAAGTATTAAGTAAGTTTGTTAAAATTATTTTCTCAAATTATTAAATTTTTAACGATCGAGATTATTAATATATTTATTAAAATTTCATATTGTTTATTTATTCATTATGTGTTATTTCTTAAAATTTAGATATATTGGGGTTATCTAAACTTATTTCCAATGGCGTCCCGCATCTCCTGAGGCCTAAGAATTTTATTCTCTACCCCTTATGCCCGAGAGCAGAGGGGGTAGAGAATAAAATTTAATTAAAAAATTATTAGTTTTCCCGAACACTATTGCTTTTTTTTAATTTCTAGTTTCATGCAGCTAAATTGAATTAAAAATTTAATCTTTCCCTAAAAAAAGTAAAGGGGCGACTGACCCTCCTCGCCACCCCCGGACTCGCCTGGTGTGAACTATGAATGGGCATTGCAACCCGTAACACGAGAGCCTCTCCGCCCTTTCCAGTTCTATAAATAGAACTGGAAAGGGTGGGGAAAACTGCGACCTTGAGGAACCGCGACCAACGCCGCTTCTCTTTAGGAAATTGTGTTTGAAAACATTTTCAAAAATTAATTAGAATTAAACAGAACTTCGCATGAAAACAAAATTGGTGTCATTGAAAAACTAATTTTTGAAACTTTAAGGTGGTGTTAAAATGTTTTTCTTACAATATGCTCCGAAGTTACTGCGGAAAAACGTTAAAATGTAAGGTAATTTTTAATTAAAATTTCGAAAAATCCTTTCTTAGTGAGCAGCTACTACCCAAAAAGCGACCACCTGCGAAATTTCAAGTATCTAGTCCCGGTGGTTTGGGAGATTTCGTGATGAGTGAGTCAGTGAGCTCTGGTTATTCTGCCTTTTATATATATAGATAAAAGGCATTGTTGCAAATTGTATTCAAGATAAATTTTGAAAAAAATAATTAAAATTAATGAGAAAAATTGCACGGAAATAAAATTGGTGTAACTTAAAAGGTATTTTTTTTAATTTTTAAAATGATGTAAGATGGTTTTTGCGCGATAACATGGTCTGAGGTCATTTAAGAAAAAAGTCTAATTTTCAATTGTTTTTTAATAGAAGTCGAATTAAAATTTTTAAATCCCTTTTTAGCGAGCACCTACCACCCAAGAAGTAATCACCTGTCAAATTTAGTATCCCTAAGTCCAACTGACTGTCATGTTCGATGAACGTATCTTTTTGAATGATGTTTCCCTCACGCAATTCGCAGAAAGTACGCCAGTCTGAAATTATTATTGTTACAAAAGTCTTTCTGTAATGTATGGTGTAAACAGTCCAACACACAGAATAATGGAGAATGAATATTTATTCACAAATATACAGGAAAACACGTAGCACAGGTAACAAGAAACAATAGTTCTTGCACAGATTAGCAACGTAAACAGACAACAATTCACAGGTAATCACAGTTCACCACTTTGGTATTTAGCAACACAAACAGTCAGCAAATAACTAATAACGACAATAACAGCATTTTCAATAGCGCTCAGCTCACCAGCTTCCTAGCTGGCACTGCAGACGAAGCTCTAAAGTCGTTCCCAATGGAACAACACTTCTGCCTCTGATACAGGCGCGGTCCTTATATACTCTCTCCGACAGGCCGTGACGTCACATGGAGTTTTCTCGTTTATTCAAGTGTATTCCCTTTCCTAATAGAAATATCGAGAAGAGGGTTGCATTTTCTGGAATCGTCTATTTGTTGCCAAATTTTTCGCCAAGTCGCCAAAATTGTCGCCAAGTCAGGGATCCCGGAACAGGCGCTTCCCGGCACTCCATGCTTAACCTTGTAAAACTCTCTTCCCAATCATAAGACTAACATTGCTGGGAAGTGACTTTCCGTGTTCGTAACATTATCATGTTAACATTAATTCCACCAAAATTCATCGCTTCTACTGGGCTGTTTGTTGCTTCTGTAAAACTTGGACGTCCTCATGTTTCTGTGACGTAGAAGATGGTTTGAATGCTTCTTAAAAATTCATCATATTACCTGATGTAGCCCGCGTATTTCGGGATGAAAATATTTTCATGCCTAATGCCGACACGCACGTAAATAAACGCACTTTTTAAACATTATATTTATTTTTTATATTAAAATATTTTTATATAAAATATGATAAACAATGTCATCGTATGGTCTGCAACTTTATTTTTAATTAAATGAAAATATCATTTGCAAAAAACGATTTTTAAATTCCATAGCTTCAAGAAAAATTAGACAGTACCAAACGATTTTTAAATTCTATAGCTTCAAGAAAAATTTTACTGTACCAAACGATTTTTAAATTCTATAGCTTCAAGAAAAATTAGACTGTACCAAACGATTTTTAAATTCTATAACTTCAAGAAAAATTAGACTGTACCAAACGATTTTTAAATTCAATAGCTTCAAGAAAAATTAGACTGTACCAGACGATTTTTAAATTCTATAACTTCAAGAAAAATTGGACTGTACCAAACGATTTTTAAATTCTATAGCTTCTAGAAAAATTAGACGATTTTTAAATTCTATAGCTTCAAGAAAAATTAGACTGTACCAAACAGTTTTTAATTCATAAGCTTCTAGAAAAAAAAAATTAGACGGTTACTAAGTTCTATAACTTCAAGAAAAATTGGACTGTACCAAACGATTTTTAAATTCATAGCTAAAGAAAAATTAGACTGTACAGACGATTTTTAAATTCTATAACTTCAGAAAAATTGGACTGTACCAAACAGTTACCAAATTCTATGGCTTCTAGAAAAAATTGAACTGATTTTTAAATTCTGTAATAAAGAAAAAAAATTAGACTGTACCAAACGATTTTTTAAATTCAACTTCAAGAAAAAATTAGACTGTACCAAACGATTTTTAAATTCTATAGCTTCAAGAAAGAACACCTTAACGCAAACGATTTTTTAAATTCTATAGCTTCAAGAAAAAAATTAGACTGTATAGTGATTTTTAAATTCTATAACTTCAAGAAAAATTAGACTAACACCAAACGATTTTTAAATTCCATAGCTTCAAGAAAAATTAGACTGTACCAGACGATTTTTTTAAATTCTCTTCAAGAAAAAAATTGGACTGTAAACGATTTTAAATTCTATAGCTTCTAGAAAAATTAGACTGTACCAGACAGTTTTTAAGTCCTAACTTCAAAATTGGACTGTACCAAACGATTTTTGATTCTATAAAGCTATAAGAAAAAAATTAGACGATTTTTAAATTCTATAGCCTTCAAAAGAAAAAAAGGAATTGGACTGTATAAACGATTTTTTAAATTCCATGAAAGCTTCAAGAAAAAGATTAGATTTAATACCAGACGATTTTTAAATTCTATAAACACCAAGAAAAAATTGGACTGTATGACGATTTTTAAATTCTATGACTTCTAGAAAAAAAATTAGACGATTTTTAAATTCTATAGCTTCAAGAAAGGATTAGACTGTACCAAACGATTTTTTAAATTCAGCTTCAGAAAAATTAGACTGGCAACGCAAACGATTTTTAAAATTCTAATATAGCTTCAAGAAAAAATTAGACTGTACCAAACGATTTTTTTAAGAATTCAACTTCAAGAAGAATTAGACTGTACCAAACGGTCTACTAGGGTCCTGTAAGCCTCAGAAAGATTTTTACTGTACCAAACAGTTTTTTAAATTCTATAGCTTCAGAAAATTAGACTGTACCAAGTGATTTTTAAGGATTCTATAACTTCAGAAAAATTAGACTGTACCAAACGATTTTTTTAAATTCATAACTTCCAAGAAAATTAGACTGTACCAGACGATTTTTATAGAGATTCTATAACTTCAAGAAAAAATTGGACTGTACCAAGTGAGTACTAGAACTATAGCTTCTAGAAAAATTAGACGATTTTTTAAATTCTATGGCTTCAAGAGAAAAAAAATTAGACTGTGCCAAACGATTTTTAATTCAGCTTCAAGAAAAATTAGACTGTACCAAACGATTTTTAAATTCTATAGCTTCAAGAAAAATTAGACTGTACCAAACGATTTTAAATTCGAAGCTTCAAGAAAAATTAGACTGTACCAGAGCGATTTTTAAATTCTATAGCTTCAAGAATAATTAGACTGTACCAAATAATTTTTTAAATTCTATATCTTTAAGAAAAAAATTAGACTGTACCAGACAATTTTTTTTTAAAACTGGCGAAAACTTAGTTTTCATAAGTTATTTATAAATCTTTAGAATGGTACAAAATAGAAATGTACCATTGCGAGCAGCAACTGCGAGTGAACAAACAAATGATTTGAAATATCTATAATATTTTCATTGATTGGGAATGGCATCACTAAATATAAAGTGTTTCATACTATGCATAGAAAATATCGTTAAAAAATAAACTATGTAAGTAACTGTCCACGAAACATCCTTGTGTTTCATGATGTTTGTAGAGAAAATTTGAGAAAATCCATCAAAAGTTTAATATTTATAGCTAGCAAGATATTTAAGAATTTTTTTTTCTTATATAGATCAGATGAGTTTATGACAAGATATCAACAAATAATTGTATATTAACAAATTATTTTATAATTTCATTTAATTATTTTCATAAGTTAATTGCGTGATAGCGAGTACAATTCTGTATGTGATGAAACTTTATTTTCAAATTCATATAAATTTCGCCTTTTTTATAGCCAGGTCTGCTGTTAGATTGTATTTCTTTCTGTGCTTTAAAGTGACAATTATAAATAAATATTAAATTACACTCGATTATTTTATTGCAACCTTATAAAAAAAAATACAGCAAATTGACTCTAACTGGCAAAATTTAAAGATTTTCTAAGCGTTAAAAGGTAACAATTACAGACAAAATATAGATAGCATGTTTTTTATTGAAAAGAAAGAAGTAACAACTGCTGTTTCCAAAATCAACATTTTGACAGACACTTTAACATTCCCCTTGCTTAATTTTACTTAAATTCATCTTTTTTTTAGACAGGGAAAAAGAAAAAAAAAGACCCTTGTTATCGTTGTCTGCATCTAGTGAACATCGGCTTTCTTTTCTTTCTTGCTAAAAAATGTAATACTTAGAAA